>JAJJMB010003633.1:3241733-3309998 GCA_023531105.1 Papaver atlanticum
AATCAATTTTCCAATATTAGTTCTATGCAAATAATCATGTAAAAGATAGCAAAAATAATTAAAATAGAAATATACCACTTTTCATGGAACAATGGCTTCCTCCGTTGCCTCGGCTAAGGGGTTTATCTCCTCATATTAATCATGTTCTCAAAATACATGTTTATGGCTCAAAAATTGATTAAAAGGGAGAAAGGGGTATACTGTAGTCGCTGAAAGTCTAATACAGAAGACTGAATCGTTGCTGAAAGGCTTCGGTGACTGCAAACAGGAGCGACCGTAACTCGTTGTCACTGAAAATAAGTCTGCCTCTGCGACTGACTCTGTGGGTCTTATGTTCTTCGTCTTCTTCTTCTTCAGCAGCAGCAGCAGAGTTTCTGTACTCGATTTTCTTCGCTTCTGTAGTGCTCTAAACTTCCCCTAAAGTGTTCGACACCCCTTCTATATGACCCAAACAATCAATTTATATCAAAAATACCGATTAAATCTCTCCAAAATCTTCCAAAATCTCTTCCTTTCTCTTCACGGCAAAGTTGCGGCAATTTCTTGTTTTATTTCCATGCGTTTCTGAGCTATCCTTTTGATTCTAAACTCTTCCTTAGATAGATATGAAGCTTTGGGAAGGTTTATAGCACTTTAATCTCTCTAAAATTTCCTAAAATCGATCACACACGTGACTTTCCATATTTTGTTGTTGAGATAAAAATCCGTCGATTGAGCCTAGTTTAATCGATTTCAACACCCATGTTAGATTCCTAGACCCATAAGGAGTCTACCCTATGAAAATAAGAGGTTTAATCGTTCTCAAACTCCTCCAAATCACTACCACCAAAACTGCCAGAAACGTGTATATATTTTCCCGCCAAATTTCTTTTTGAATTTGAGAAGATGACCTCCCCCTATCAAGTCCCGGTCTGTGTTTAGTAGCTTCCTGGAAATGGGTTACCCCTTATCCAAAGTGAGAGTCTGAATAGCAAATGTCCTTCTGGTTGCATTTATCAACTTTTCGAGCCGATTTCTCCAAAAATGTTTATTGCCCAACAATACCTACAAACACATAAAACACCATAATAAGTACAAAAATGGGTATTAACAATATACACAATAGAGATGAAAATAGACACATAAATGCATCTATCAAATACCCCCAAACTTATTATTTGCTAGTCCCGAGCAAATCAAAACTACAAAATAAAATCCTAACTCACTGTTGCAGGCATCGTCGATTGCACTTAGCATGTGCAACAAGCCTTTAAACCCCTAGGTGGCCCTAGTGGACGAGTTATAGTCTCGGGAGGGTTTACTAGAGATATACCCACAAAACCTTTACTCCAGACCCTAGCTATCTACGCAGAACCTTGGAATGCACTAAAGAACCTCCTTTGTTGGCATACTTATTGATTACGGGAGGAAGTACCCTGATGCGAAATTCCAATTGTTGTATACGAGTTTGCACTCAAGTATACTAAAATTCATATATAAGTGACAGAGCTTTACTCAGATAGTCGCACTATGGACATCAATATCCGGAATCAAACAAATCACATGAATAGATTAAGAAGATGGATATAGAAATAGATGGTTGCGAATGGACTTCAATGCCAAGATGAACCTATGACCTAGTGGATTGAGATACTGGTCTGGACTAATATCAACACAACTGGCATATACAAGGGAACCAGTAGTCGACAATCCTAAATCTACATCAACTCAGCTGGCATATACAAGGGAACCAGTGGTCGACTTTATAATAAACCTTTATTTATTTATTTATTATTATTATTTTTATTTTTTTTATTTTTTTATTTTTTTTAACGACATGATTAGATCTTTTGGATCCAAGCGCATGCTTCTTGTCAGCAGATTACATGGTTATTCCCGTGGATCTTGCGTTCCACGCTTGTTTAGGCGACGGAGACAGGGAGAACACACACATATTGCTATCCAAGTGTTAATATTTATTCCGATTGGTCTAATTGGTCTGGTCTTTTTTTTTTTTTAGTAACTCAATCACTCTAAGTAGACATCAACATAAAAATTTGCAAAAACAAAAACAGAAGTAATAAGATGATTCCGAGATACGGTGAAACTATCATGTTATTTCTAACACCTGAGCTCCGTGCTTTTATGAATAGACTCTATATAGATGTTTCCATCCACTCAGATTGGTTCCTCAACTCCTAAAACCAAAATGCTTCCATCCACTTAGATTGGTTAGTGCAATCCTTAATAGGCATAAATTTCTAGGCTCTGGAGTTTATAATGCAACTAAAAAGTTTCTCCCATACCCCCAAACTTAAATATAACATTGTCCTCAATGTTCTAAAGATGAAATTAAAAGCATGAACAAGGATAAATTGTTACCATTTGAAGAAAAAGAGTTAAGGAAAGATATTACCATGTTGCATGAGAATGGGTTACCTCCCAAGAAGTGTTAAGTTTAAAGTCTTCAGCCAGACATTGGAAAGGATTAGTCACCTCGAATCGTATAACAGTAGTCGGAATAACTGTGGGTCTTCAAAACCAAATAGAGCTGACCAAAGGAAACTGTAATAAACCAATGAAATGAACAAGACTAGCATGCCCTTACCTAGTTTCCTGATTAAGAAATTTATATCTAATTGTGGTTCAGTTTCAGGTTCTATGAAAGGGTCTAAATAAAATATTTTCATTGGTTGCGCTTCTTCATAGGTGGGATCGGAATTATTAGGTCCTAGAGTCTGGAAAAACTCAAATAAAAACTTAGAAGCACATAATAATAACCTGAATAATTGAGGAACCTTAAAGTCAATCAAATTTGACTTACACAATTGACCACGATAAAAGTGATGGTCATTTTAAAGCAAATGTGTCGATTCTAATTTCCTAAAGCATTTAGGTTTAGTCTCACAACTTAATATTCGACACATTTGGAATATAAACGTTCCCACAGTTGGAAGAAAACTATTTGGTGGGAAAACAAAGTTAATCTGGGTATCATAGCCTGGGCAAACCACATCAACCAGAGGATGGGTTTCTAACGACTAAACTTCTTCCTGGACATCATTAAGTTCGGGAAAACGAGTATGAAGGTAATCTTGTAACATGGTCGAGGCACAGATATCAATTCCCAAGTGAGGGATCTTTGTAAGAGCTAAAGGTAAGGCACATGGAGAATGATAATCACCCCCAAACTTAGAGTTTTGGGTGTCTCTGGATAGACTAGCTATAATTTCCCTAATTTCTAGATCATCAGAATCCTGAAAATAGTCAATTGCTTCTTCTAGGTTATACTCAGGTGACGTATCCTCACTCAAATTTAAAAGCTCTACGAGTTCATCTTCTTTGTCTAAGACTATTGTTTCTAAGTCGCTAGACTCTAAAACAACATTTTCAGAATAAACCCATTCCTCTAAACCACTATCGGCTTCGTAATCAAAAGGAAAAACTACATCGTCTAAACCGGGGATATCTCTAGACAAATCCTCGTCCTTTTGAATAGGTGAATAATTATTAAAATTATTTGGATTTGAACTAGAAATAACATTATCATTATAAAGCTCAATTGGAGTAACAAATTCCTGATCACTATGCCTACATATTTCAGATTCTTCATCAATACTATCCTCGTTATAATCATCATTGTAATAACATGAAAATGGTTGAACCTCATCTAAACATGTAGTGTTACCAATTCTAACCTAGTCATCTTGATTATGCAAATAACTATCATTATTTTCAAGGGTATTATTGGAAACACTGTATTGGAAATTAAGATTATTTCGAGCAAGTCTTTCGTTCGTCTCAGCCATTTGCTTGAGGGATTCCTCTATAGAAAGTTTTCTCAATGGTGCAGTTTGTCTATTCATTTCCGACATAAACCTATTTGTTTGCTTAGTTAACTGCTTAAGAGACTCTTCTAAAGATACGGAAGGATCATAAATAGGAACAGAAGGATCATAATAAGGACTAGTTTTCAACAGTTTGATTGTATTGTCCAAAGACGAGGTACTAGCACTATAATAATCCTTATTTTCTTGCTCGTATGACCGGTATGTGTGTGGATAGTAATTGGGCTCACCATGGTATGAACCATAACCTTGAAAAGGTTGGCGTTCCCAACTACTATTCCCACCATAGTCATAAAAATGATGATGTCCATATTCTAATTCAGGTCGATACTCATTGTATTGGCTTCTATCATACCAATTCGACATTCTTAATTGCAAGGGAATTCTACACAATCACAAACAAGGCTGACTCGACCAAATCAAACCTATAAAATATAGCAAACAACAAGCATGATGGCTCCCTTAGATTGTTTCTAGACCAGCTTCTATCCTTCCAAGAGGCAACTAGGTATAGTTTTAGCAAACCTCTCTAGAACAATCCGAATAAAGTAAGTCGAAGAGAAGTAGGGGAAGCTCAGAGGAGCTTTGATACCCCCACCTCTTTGGCAACGCTTCCCTGGGTTACAAGGCGACTCTAATCGACTTACAGTAATCTTCCTGAACTTCGAGTTGGGCTAACAAGATACCCAATACAGTCCTTTCAAACGACATTCCTACAAGCTCGTTACCTTATCGGTCTCGTTCTAATCAAATTTTTAGGCTTGGGATCGCGTTTGGTATCGTTTTCCTAAAGCGGGCAAGAAGAGAACGGTGATGAAATCCGAACTCTTATCTTATATGGCCAGGCCTTGCCCTTTACTAGGAAAATAAATGTCCGTATTCAATTCCTCAGCATATATGCACCTTAAGGAAGACAGTAAACCCGCTGACAGGGGATTCACGGGTGTTTAGAAGCTTACCTCCCGTACCAGACGGGGGATGAACCGTTGTAGTCGACTCGGGCCACTGACTCCTGTGTCAATGTGCGAACCCGAGGGGCCGAGACAGTATCGTAACTGTCGTCCTTCCCTGCAAACAGTTTATATTTAATTTTAACCCTTCCTTAGGGTTTTAAAAATAATAATGTCCAAAATAATGTCCCAAAAATAAAGTTCAAAGTCCAAAAATAAAAGATTACAACAATAAAAAATAAAACCCTATTTACAATTTCTAAAAATAAAAAGTAATAAAATCTAAAAAAAAATAGAATAAAATAACTATATACAAAAATCTTCTTCTTCACTCCTTCGGACTCCTCTTTTCTTTCCTTCTTTGGCGATGCTTTCCTCTTATAACACTTTTTTCTTCCTTTTAGCTCCGCTCCAAATCTGAAAAAGAATAAAAAAATACCAAACGCGTAAAGAAGAACAAAAATAATAAAAATAAATCTAAAAACCCTAAAAACAAGTCCGCGTCGGCGGCGCCAAAAATTGATATGTTTTGTAGTTGTAGTAAAAAGAGGGATTCGAACTCTAAGACTTGTGAAGGATTTTTTTTAGACTTAAATTAAATTAAATAACTCAAATAAAATTGTATCAAATTATAAAAAGACACCGAGACTTTGGATTCCACCATTGACCAATTAAGTGATACAATCTAATCAATATTCATGCAATTCTTGCTTTTAAAGTGATTCTAATTTATTGCCTCTAATAGATTTTTGAAGTAACAATTGTAAACATCAAGCATGAAACATCAAAAGTTTTAAAACCTAGCATGTTCCATCAAAACAATTCACAACTACTCAATAAAAATCAATTTTCCAATATTAGTTCTATGCAAATAATCATGTAAAAGATTGCAAAAATAATTAAAATAGAAATATGCCACTTTTCATGGAACAATGGCTTCCTCTGTTGCCTCGGCTAAGGGGTTTATCTCCTCATATTAATCATGTTCTCAAAATACATGTTTATGGCTCAAAAATTGAATAAAAGGGAGAAAGGGGTATACTGTAGTCGCTGAAAGTCTAATACAGAAGACTGAATCGTTGCTGAAAGGCTTCGGTGACTGCAAACAGGAGCGACCGTAACTCGTTGTCACTGAAAATAAGTCTGCCTCTGCGACTGACTCTGTGGGTCTTATGTTCTTCGTCTTCTTCTTCAGCAGCAGCAGCAGAGTTTCTGTACTCGATTTTCTTCGCTTCTCTAGTGCTCTAAACTTCCCCTAAAGTGTTCGACACCCCTTCTATATGACCCAAACAATCTATTTATATCAAAAATACCGATTAAATCTCTCCAGAATCTTCCAAAATCTCTTCCTTTCTCTTCACGGCAAAGTTGCGGCAATTTCTTGTTTTATTTCCACTCGTTTCTGAGCTTTCCTTTTCATTCTAAACTCTTCCTTAGATAGATATAAAGCTTTGGGAAGGTTTATAGCACTTTAATCTCTCTAAAATTTCCTAAAATCGGTTACACACGTGACTTTCCATATTTTGTTGTTGAGATAAAAATCCGTCGATTTAGCCCAGTTTAATCGATTTCAACACCCATGTTAGATTCCTAGACCCATAAGGAGTCTACCCTATGAAAATAAGAGGTTTAATCGACCTCAAACTCCTCCAAATCACTACCACCAAAACTGCCAGAAACGTGTATATATTTTCCCGCCAAATTTATTTTTGAATTTGAGAAGATGACCTCCCCCTATCAAGTCCCTGTCTGTGTTTAGTAGCTTCATGGAAATGGGTTACCCCTTATCCAAAGTGAGAGTCCGAATAGCAAATGTCCTTCTGGTTGCATTTATCAACTTTTCGAGCCTATTTCTCCAAAAATGTTTATTGCCCAACAATACCTACAAACACATAAAACACCATAATAAGTACAAAAATGGGTACTAACAATATACACAATAGAGATGAAAATAGACACATAAATGCGTCTATCAGTAGCATGTATAGGTTTAATTTGGAATAACATTTCCTGTCTCTTTTCCTAGAATTTATGTGGGATAACAATCAAAAGACAGTGCATAACTGGAAACTTGTATGAGCAGAATGCTCAAGTTCAGTTACTTGTGGTGATTGGGAAATGGGAAAATTTATATGACAATTTTCTAGTTGTTGGATTGTAAATGTGGAGAAAACATTTACATGATATGAATACAATTCTTGCGATAAGAGTTATAAGTTACAAAGTTTGGAAATTGGCATGTCTTAAATGACATCGAAAGGAGTGGAATACCGGTTAATATGTAACGTATCGGAAGATTAGGCGGCCGACCAAATATCCAACGACGAGGTGTTATGATATTACTGACGATTTTGAACACTTGTTTTGCATGGTGTTAAATATTAATAGACATTATCTATGTATTTGGGTATGAATTTGTAGAGGATTGGGCATGAATAGAGGAGTTCCTCATCATAGTATTATACTTGTTGAGATAGCAAGTATATAAGTTTCCTACAAATTCCATATGCCTCTAGTGAATGCAAGTCCATAATGACTTCTTGTAAGTTAACCATAAATGTTAATTATATATGAACACTAGAGAAGTTACAATTGATTTGTAAAATCTAATAAGAACATTTTTAACAATGTTGTCAGAATTGATTGTATGAGTAGATGCAATTAAATAAGAAAAATGGCTCAGAACCTAACTTGTAGAGATCCCATTTTGGAAGAATCCATCTCAAGCGGTCTTGATCAATTATGAATTAGGTTATGACCTATAACGTCTCTAAGAAAGACTTATAATGAAAGGTCAAGACATACAAGTCTTAGACATTGAACGGTAAGACAATTACTCAAGAAAGAAGTAATTGCAGTTAACCATTGAAATGAAGAGTCTCCCAAAGGAAACAATTTCAATGAAGTATACAGAAATGAGACTAAGGTCTATGAAAGAAGGTTGATCACCCATAGCAGAAAACCAACCTATGTTTTGAAAAGGATAAACAAGGTTCAATGTGGTACCAACAAGTTATGAAAGTGATTATAGTGCACTAAGTCAAAACTTCTCATTTTTGTTTAGTGCAATGATTCTGCAAGAAAAAGGGATAGATATCAATCCTTAATAAGGCTATTATTATTTACAAGTGTATCACAGAAATATCTTAAGAGACTTACTTATATGAGTATGGAAATCAGGCAGTTTCCTAAGAGAATAAGACTGTTCTCTAAAGCACACTCATGAATCCAGGATATATCACATGGCCATTAACATGCTGAGCTACAAAACACACAATCTCTGAAATCAGTATGTGTGGAGATTCCGGTTTTATCACATGGGGTACTTGGTTCAAGACTAGTTTCACCATTGAACCTCGATAAAGCTTTGAATTTCTTACACTAAGTGAAGGTTCAAATTCAAAAGATACCTATCATTTATGTATTGATTTCTACGATGATGCTTATTTCCTAACTGAGCTTGAACTACGTTGGCTTGATCCCACTCGGGTACGTAGGCAGTCACTTGAGTGATGCAGCCACTTTTGTTTTATAAGTTTTACTTTATATTCATGTTTTTTGGTTATTGAAAATAGGGGGAGATTGTTGGATATTTTCAATAACATAGGAAATAAAATGGTTTTCGTTTTTGGATTGCCGCTACGACGGGGGAACATCCTGTGTTGAATAGACACAATGGATGTTAGTTGGAGATCAAGAGGCACCTCTAATGGGTGTGATGGTTCACAAAAGACACAACCATTCGCATTAGACACCTAATGTGTCTTTTGGAAATGAAGAGGCATCTCCAATAGGCATGAGTTCCCTATAAGTAGTGATGATTGTTTTCCGTTCAAGTATGAAGAACATCAAATACTATATGTTTTCTCTCTTCTAAGAGCATCATCAGAATCTTATCACTGTGTGTTTTTGGTTGGGTCAAGGGTATCCAACGACGTTGTTACAGGGCTTCATTATATCATGATGGCAATATTTTATATACCCGATTGTAATCGCCAATTTATTGGGAGGGTCGAAATAATTGTCTAAAATAATCGTTATCGAGCCTTGAAGCCGGAAGTACAACATCTCTCTTAGTGTTTCATCCTCTCTTTTAGCCTAAACTTTCCAATACATCCTTGTTTGTTGGATACGACTTGATTGATTACTTGGAAATTGATTTTTGGAATCGCCCATGTACTCTCACACGTAAGTCAGGTTCACGGACTAGTCTCTGTAAACTTCTGATTGTGAGAGAAATAGATATAACTCTAGATATTATTCCTTGATTGAGTTTCATTAAGTTCAACTCTCGGAAATTTATTTAAGTTTGTCCATAAAGATTTCCTAAGAAAAAGTTGGTGGTGTATTTTGGTACCCCCAGTGTTTTCACTTCATCCATCATAACCTTGAACTTCGCCTGTTCAGTTCATTATTAAGACTCACGGTCTTAGGTCAAAGGTTGACCACATAAAATATGTCTGCAAAACAGACTTTCACATGAGACATCAATTAACTGTCACATGGGGGGATATCACTAGGGTTTTGGTATGGAGGCCTACAACACGTGCGATGTGAGGCACATCCACCATGACGGTTGTGGTAAGTCGTGCTGACATTTAAGGAGTAAATGGAATAGTGGATGGTCGATCAACCAAGTCTACCATGCAAAGTGGAAGTGGTTTTTGCACGATCTCCCACTTTCCCATTCTTCTACTTTCTTTAACTGTCACCACTTACGGGAGATTGATGTGTTGCAATAAATATGTTTACGAACCTATGATTTGATAAGAACGATTAACCAAACTTAATCACGATACATGAGTCGGACTCATCACTATCAATTATCAAACACTTTCAGAAGATTTCTCTCGTCTACATAAAGAATCATCTTCAAAGCAGTTCAACACATCACATTACCAACGGATCAATCTTCATTGATCTCCACACAATCTCAGTTTCTCCCTACAGACCGACTCTTCTCCTCCTCTTGTGACCGAATTGAACCTGGAACGACCATTGTCTTAGTTTAGGCCAGGGTCCTTAATATTAGTCTCTCGAACTCAAAGTACTCCCGTGCAGTACATTTGTTTAAAGGTTCAGGTGATTTGCTACTTCGAGCACCTGCTTCATCGAGCACTTGCCTCCTCCACCACTTTTTACCAGAAAACCAGCAGGACGTTTTTACCCACAAACAATAGTATACAGATAAACGTGATGTGTCATGTTGTATCATGTTGACCCACGTGCTATAACAATTTGAAACCACTTAGTGAAATCAAACCCCGCAAATAAAAAGGATCACAATAAATAAGTAAGAGAAAAATATTAATTATCAAAGATCTTTAGATTTGCTTAAGAAAAACAAAATGTACCTTGAACTTGTTGAGAAAATGTCGTCGAAATGTTTGTGAAGAAAATGTAAACAAGTTAATTAGAGGAAGCGAAAATAGAGAGAAAGAGAGCTACACAAAGTAAATTTAAAAAAAATCATGTTAGAAAATTAACCGGCGGCAGCAGTGGTTGTTTGATTTTTCTCTTCTGTCTAGGGTTTACGAGAAAAAGGAAGAGAAATGAGATGTAAAAGTTTAGACTTTCTATTATACTGGTCAACCTAGTGAAATATAGTTACGGCATTATTGAAATTAGGTTGTTGGTCTATACGTTTTATACTTATAGGTTATCATCCATTAAATTAATAAGGGTTTTGTATATGTGGCGTTCTTTAATGTGATTTATGTGTGTTGTGCTTTTAACTGTGTTGTGCCGTGTTGTTTATATTTTCGACCATGTTGTATTGTACCACGTGCTTATCTGTGCCGCATGATGTGTTGTGCCAATGTTCCTATTAGTTAAGCACTACACAGCACTGTAAAATAACGTGTTGTGCCCGTGTTATGCCAAATCACATAATGTGCTCTAATTTTAGTATTATGTGGTGTTGGCCCGACCCAATTTATACCTTTAGAAATAGCATAAAATGCCCATATCCCCATTTGAAAAACCCAATCTATGGTGTTAACTTTGGTTGTTGACACCATTTACTAGGAAAATATGTCCATCTATGGTATCAACTTCTATTGTTGATCCCATCTAATTATGTGCATATACTTTCTACTTTTCATTCATTCATTCACAAGTAAAATTAAAGTCATGAATTCATTAGATACGTTGTGCTCCAAAATGAGTTTCACAAAGTATCAAGCATAATGATTGTTAGAAAAACCAAAACCCAAACTGGATTACCATCAGATTGCATTCAACAATTATTGAAAACATACTGTCAGATTTATTCATATACAAAATCAGTATTTACATTGTATTTCTAAATTTTAAAATTAACAACCAATAAATTGAATTCCAGAATATTGTAGGTACTTGATCTTCCATCCACAAACAAAGTCATTATGAATTTTCATTCAAACATTAAGAAAATACTGTACTGGCAACAAAATTTTTATACTCATTGATATGAACATTCAACAACTGTAACATTAGCAACACATAAAACCTAATAGCAACAAATCAAACTGAAAAGAAAAAATTGATCATCAAATAAACCCTCACTAACTGATAATGAAATCACCAATCATTGTAAATCCAAAATCATTTTAAACACATAGAAGAAAAATTTGCAGCACACACACAGAAGGAAAAATAACATGCAATTACTGAACAACAATCAAATCATACATGTATTATTTGATGTTTGCTCTTTTAGTAATTGCAACGTCGGAGTTCAATTTTCTCTTCCGATAACATGCAACAGTAAATCAAAATAAAATTAGTACGGATTTGATAAAAAAACAAAAAACATATCAAAAAATAAAATAGATACCAATGAATCAAACTAATTAGATACTACACCAAATCAAATATTAACATTAATAGATCAATATTTTTGCAGAAATAAAATTTGATTTCAAAATCAAACTGCAAGAAATCAAAATCAAACTTGTTTTAAAACAAAATAAGTAAATCGATGAAGATCATAGTAAATAGAAAAGGAAAATCGTGTTTTACATGTTGAATCTTGCTTTTAATCTTTAAATTATGAAAACCACAGTAGTTTTCTTTTTCTTTTTATGAAACCTAATTTTGATGATTTCTGTGACAATTTTGGATCTTCTTTAAACTTCAAATGATTTTAATACTTTGGTTTGTAACGATTTTGCTTTCCTTTTGTGGATCGATTTTTTTTTTTTCCAGACTGTGTTCTTCTGATCAGAGCAGCAGAGAGAATAAACGGAATGAGAGAATAATTAAAACGGCTAATGAAATAAATGTGTCTAAACTTTTTATAATAGGAAATATATAGAAGGGTATTTTGGTAATATGATATTTCGGGTTTTTGACATCTAGAAGGAGGAAGGATATACTCCCTCCGTCCCAAATTAGATGACCTAGTTAGTTTTAAATTTTGTCCCAAAATAAATGACATATATCATCAAACAATGGGATATTTTTAAAATTACCCTTTTAATTGATTATTATTAGTATAAGAAATATGTTTATATTTGTTACATCTAAAGACTTAAAGGCCTAGGCAAATAAAGCTCCCACGTTGAACGGTGAGAAAACCCTCGCTTCCTATTGGCCGAAATAGGCATTTTTTGAGTTTTGTGAAACGAGCGTTTTGGTGAGGACACTTGTAAACATATGGTTGGTTTAAAAAGAATAGGAAAAAGATAAAAAAAAAAAGGAAACCCAATTCAATTTGGAACTCATGACGTGACAATATTTATGTGAGGACACTTGGCAACGTATGATTGGTTTAAAAATTACAAACTCAAAAGGAGAATCTAACTTACCGTGTTTGGAATTTTATGGAAGTCCAAATTCAATTTGGAAATCGAGTACCTACCATATTAGGATTTTTTTCTTTCCAAATTAATATATAAAGGGAAAAAATCCATATTTCACACATATTTTCTGCGAAAATAAAAGGAAAAATAAAATAAAATATGCACATATTGGCAAAGCCCTGCGCACATCAAAAATACATCGCTACGGGCCGAGGCGAAGCCCCGCGCACACCAAATCAAAAATGCATCGCCACCCGCGCACACTAAATTAAAAGAAAAACACAAATCTAGTAGGTGTTTTAAAATGCTTTCCAATGTATAAAGTTTACAAATATCCGTTGTATAGTTTGAAAGATAAATCATTTCTAAATTTTACTAGTAATTACCCATTAGGGTATAACTGTAAAAACTACTTAAAGATTCTCCCTCTCCGCCTTAAGAATTGTGCAAACTACAAATCTAATTGGCAATAACTAATTGCAACATTTTTTTGAGCTACAACCCTCGTAAAATAATTAAAAGATTTATGAACAACCTTGATGTGAGTAACTAAAACCTACCTTCATCACCCTTATAACCTAACCTTTTTTTCTTCTCTCGCTTTGTTTGTTCCCTGATCATAACTTGCTCCTACTTCATCATTAAATGATTAATCACAAGTGTCATAAATATTTTATAAGATGTGCATAAAATTTTTTATTTTTTATTTTTAAATTTAAAATAACTTGAAAAAGATCATAATTTTAGTATTATTACTTTGTAGATATAAAATCCAAATGATTTAGTAGGTCGGCAAACTAATCAAGGCTGGGTTTTAAAATTAAATACTACTAGAATCACGATTTTGAAAAACATTACAGGTTTATATTGATAATCATGAAAAGATTAAGATGTTGTTAATCTATTCAAGTGATATCGACCTACAATTCCAAAATCTAGAACAGGTAATGAAAATTAGGTTAACGCCCCACCCATGGGTTACCCATAATATCAAGCCCTTAATTAAAAGAAATTTAAATCTAGGCCCCGAAATATTAAAAGACGTTGATACCCTTATGCATATTGTCAAGCCCATAATTAAATAAAATTTAAATCTAGGCCCAAAATTATTAAAATATAGCGTGATGATGTTCCCACCACCTACGACCACCACAACCACCGCCGACCACCACCGCCGACCGCCACCGCCACCAACCACCACCGCCGCCAACTACCTCTGACCACCACCGCCGCCCACCGCCACTGACAACCGCCGCCGCCACCCACCACCACCACCAACATATGGATGTGTACACAGAAGTTACACATGCATATGGCATGTGTATCCAGAAGTTACACATTCATATGACGTGTAATGCAAAGTTACACTTGTATATAGATGTGTACTCGGGAGATACACATGTGTACGCAGAAGTTACACATGCGTACGACATGTGTACCCAGAAGTTACATATTCATATAATATCTGTATCCAAAGGTTACACTTCCATATGACATGTGTAATGAAAAGTTACACATGCATATGGATGTGTACTCATCAGTTACACATCAAAAATATACATACAGAAAACACATGTATTAATTTAATATTCATTTACAATAATTTCTCCGTTTATCAATCATAGTAATTGGTTATTATTGAACACAATAAACGAGTTAAAAATGCGAAATCATGTTCCGCTCTCTTTTTGTCTTCCTCGATACCAAAATGCTTGCATATCTACAACAAAATAAACATGCCTGGGATTAGGTTGGATGAACAAAAAGGAAAAAACAGAATTATAGAACAAATTGCAAGGCGAATAACAGAAATGACAGAAAAACACTTAATAACTTATCTTAGCATGTGTAATTAGGAGTTACATATGCATCTATCCAGTGTAATTAGAAGTTACACATACATCTGGCCAGTGTAACTATTAGTTACATATGTGATACGCATGTGTAACTAGGAATTACACATCCATATTACTTATGTATATCAAAAGGTCTACTAGGAAACATCAAAAAGGTCTACTAGGAAGCATCTAACCGAATGAAACTAAGAGAAAAAGTAGTCTAGTCAAATACAAGGAAAAGTAAATAATAATAATAATAAATGAGCAGGATAGCATGTACAAAAATGTGAAAACCCATTTTAAGTCTAAATACAAGCAGTGTCTAGGCTTGGTGAAACAGGAATATGAGATGTGCACTCAGCAGTTTATATGCATATGAGATGTATATCGGTTAGTTACACATGCAAAATTCACTAAGCTGCTATTACATCTACCAATCTAAAAGGAAATTCACTAGCAAAATTTAAAAACTTTGCCTAGTACTTCCAGATGCTACTATTGCGTCATTTTTGCACAATTTATCCATTTCCAAATGAAACACATGAATATAAGAGGGACAAATACCTTAATCTGAAGCTGTAAGTACTTGACATAGTCAACGATATCATCCATGAGCAAAGGATCATCACTGCTTACCTTGACAGTAGCCAACATCCTTATCTATCTAGGCATAAACTGCTAGAGTGTCCTGTCAGTGCGCGCAAACCACATTGAGACCTGCATAGACATCAATTGATCCAGAAAGGGTTATAATTATTTAGAAATTACTTCCATAGAAATACATATTGAGATACATACTAGAAAAGATTAAGAGTAAGCGATTTACCAATAGTCTGAAAGGTTCTCAGACATTTTTGCAGCCAATCCAATTGTTCTTATGAAGGCCTAAACTAACACATGGCTTTTGTCATTCTTCATGCATGAGATCGAGAGTGAATCTGAGTTGGTTTGCAGCTGATGAATCCATCTTTAACCAACTTCCTTATGTGTTTCCCTGCACAAAACAACACAAAACCAGTAGATCAGCAGAAGAGTTTCAATTAAATCAGCAGGTATGCCTCTAAGAACTGCATATGCATATCCCATCAAATTAGCATGTGTAACTATCAGTTACACATCTAATTAGAATGTGTAACTAGTAGATACACATCCATTTAGCTTGTGTACCTAGAAGTTACACATTTAATTAGCATGTGTAACTACTAGTTACACATCCATAGTCTACTAATGCTAGTTAAACGTGCAAACTGTCATGTAGAGTACACACGGCTGCAAACTGATAAGCAAGGATATGGTTATAGAAATCACATAATATGCTGATGGTGAATGATTTCCCAAAGAGAACCGGTACTATCTAGCTCTCGCCTAAACTGAGCTCAAGTCAATGTGTAAAGCAAATGAATACTCAACTGCAGGAAATGAACGACTACGGTAAAGCTATTCAAACAATTCCTAATATGTGTTTGTCAATGTCTAACATATGCAATAACTTTCCAACTGCAAAATTAGTACCAGACAAAAACCAACAAAATACCATTTGAAACCAATAAATAGTCGACCTGAAGAACCAGTATCAACTTACGATTGTTCACACATGCTTTAGCAAGATCATGACTACCAACATATATAAAAAAGAAGAAGCTAAGACAAGCAGAATGTAAGGTAGATCCAACTTACAGTGTCCAGTACAGCTCCAACATCCATACCAAACTTCTCAGCTTCATACCAAAACACCACCACTAACTCCAAATCCAAATTATCCCCCAAACCTGATCCACTACCACCACCACCACCACTGCCTCCTCATCCTCCTCCAAAACCTGCACCTCCACCATCAACACCATCAAAAATTCTTTAATCAAACTGCATATTTGTAGGACAAGACTCAAGATAAGCAAACTAAAATCGAACCAGAATGAAAAGAATGCAACCTTAATGGAAACAATGCAACATTTTCAAGTAAAAAGTCGAACAAATAGATTCTGACTATCGTCTGAGAGTGATTTAAATGATTCTGTAAAAAAATACACAACTCACTGGTTAACAATGTAACATAATAATTTTACACATAAATTATTAGTAGTAACAACCATTACTATATGTAAGTAAAATCTATGTAACCAGAAGTTACACATTCAATCAGTATGTGTAAGTAAAAGTTACACATCTAATTAGCATGTATAACTAGAAATTACACATCTATTTAGTCTGTGTAACTAGAAGTTACACATACACTTAGCTTGTGTAACTAGAAGGTACGCAGCAATGTTAAAGTAATATGTCGATTGAAGCTATTTCAATCAACTAATAACAGATAGAAGTTCCATATTAGGTCGAAAATCAAAATTAAGTCAAATCCAAAATTAGTTGATGGATAACATAGATTAAAACGCTATGATTTTGAATCTGAAGTTTGAATTTCGATTAAGATAAAGGATATACAGAAAAACCGATTTATAGTCAAGAACCCTAGAAAAATTTTAGTAAATTTTTTTCTAAATTTTTATCTTAGTAGAAAGATTAAGACGAGATGGTTAAAGATCTAAACTCCGATCATGAAACAAGTCAGAAAAACGAAATGAAATTGAAGTTTTCAGTTTTTGAGATTTATGAAAATATTGAGATCTATCAATTAATAGTTTAGATCGAATTAAAGTGATTGCAACAGAAGAAATTTACCTGTTCAATAATTTTCGGTGATGAAGTCTTCTCGATCTTTCACTGCTGATGACTTTCTCGAACTTCTTTACCGTCAACATAAGAACTCATTCAAACAGAGATGAAACCATAGATTAACTGATGATTATATACTTAATCTACTGATCAAATTGATTTCTCCTCTTCGATTGATTTCCTTTTCCAGAACAAAGATAAGAGGTGTTCGAACTAAGTTTAGGAAATCTCCATTGAATCTCCAGAAAGCGAAATCTTAAGATCTTCAACGACGAATGATTTTTACGAAATCTCCATTGAATCAAATCGATTCGAAAGGTGAAAAATGAATCCCAGAAAACCCTAGAAATGGTTTTCTCTACAGACGAGAGAGAGGGGCAAGAGAGAGAAAGAAAATTGAAAAATGAAAGTATCTACTGATTTTATTCTTGTATATATAGAAAAGGGTAAAGTTGTCATTACGAAAAAGCATTTTTATTATGAAGCCCTGAAAATGAAAGTTTTGGGCCTAAAAATATCAAAATGTGAAAGTATGGAGTTGGGAGAGAAGGATCCATTTTGTGGGGCTTCTCTATATTGAACCCATATAGTAGGAGGGTTATAGTAGTTTTCACAAACGAAAAACACATTAATGGTCTTTCGGATTTGTCATTTTTTAAATAGGTTCTGGTTACCCACATTAGTAATGGTGTACCAATATTATTATTTCCTGCTTTGCGGGTTGCCCAGGCTTGGCGCGCCGGTGGAAAATTTTCTTTACTTTTGGGAGTTAACATCGCTACCATTTAATTTGGGATGGAGGGAGTAATGATTTTGTGAAAAATGTATATTTTTAATTTATAGGGTGTTTAAAATCCACTTAAACCTACAAAGGGCGCGGGTGAAACTGATTCAAGAGATAGTGTGAATTACCTTTTACTCATTTTCAACACACCTGTTCACTGATATCTTATTTGCAGCACTGTATTCATCATTTTCAATTAAGCTTCACCATTTAAAAGAAAAAACTAGCTTCTGCAAAATATTACTGCTTCGGACTTGAACCAAGGCTAGACGAAATGCCTGAATCATGGAAAGATCATTCTAACAAGACAACCAATTTAAAAAGACATTCTATTAACATTTGAAAACTCAGAGCGAACGTAATATAGGTTTAGAGCAGCATCATTCCTATACAAACAAAAACCTAGAAGCATCCGCTTATCGCATCATTCACTATACAGATACAGTACGACCAAGTTACCAAAAAAATAAAGGAAAAATGACATTTTCCATAAGATGTTAACGAGATCCATGACAGGGTACAACGCTCTGAAAACAAACAGTTGTCAACATTCCCAATAAACCTGCAGAAGTTAAAGGGTAAAAGGTGTATCATAATCATTCTTATTATTTCACACAGAAAAATAACCCACAGAAGAAAGATATGGTTTAGTTACCAAAATTAATCTCCGCAAAAAGGTATCTTCAGCCACAACAGTAAGAGAACATAAAATTGCTGCTAACTGGAAGCAGGTTCACCTGAAAATTCAAACAAGACGGAAAAATATGATGTCCAAACCTATCATGTTACCATGTGGCTGCTAAATTTTTTGTAAGCTGGAAATGCTGTGATGTGAATATGTTAAGTGTTAAGGATCCAAGTTAATGTTGCTAGAGAATGGTAATGCTGAAGATACAATCTAAGCAGCTACTTAATGTGTTCTAATGCCATTTCCTATTCGTCAAAAAAAAAAAAAAAAAAAAAAAAAAAAAGTAATAAAGAGACAAGGTAAACATAGAGATCCATTGACCTTTTGTACAAAGCCTTCACATCTTCACCTAAGGAAGGTCTATCCCAGAATGAATCATCCAAGTCCTTTGTATTGACTTCCTCCATCTCAAAATCATGGTAACCACATATCTCGTTCCACTCAAACCACATCTTTGAAATTAACTCCTTCTGAAAGCATGTATGGTGGTCTTCCTCTTCGGGTGAGTCTGCTGCCACCAACCTATACGCATATACTTTTTTTGTTTGACCAGGTCGGAATGCACGACCAATTGCCTGTCGGGTAACCGAGGGATTGAGATGAATATCTAAAATCACTAAGCGAGATGCCCCCACTAGAGATATTCCTTCCCCACATGCCTTTATTGAACCAAAGAAGACTTTTGCATACTTAGAATGGTTAAAACGTCCCATAGATATTTCCCTCTGCTCCTGGCTTGAGTCGCCTGAGATGACAAATATTTCCTTCCCCAGGCTCCAACCTCTAGTCTTCACCACCAGCCTCTCTAAAAATTTCAGTGGGAGCAGATATTGACTGAAAACTAACATCTTCTCCCCACAAGATTCACAAAGCGCCAATATATTCAAGAAAATTTTTGCTTTCACACCATCAGTGATTTCTACTTTGTTAAGAAGCTCATCAATCTTTGCTTCATTAATGTGTCCTTTCTCCCCTGTGGTGCAACTCTCTGAGTATTCTTTTAATTGAGGGTGAACATATACTGCGCTCCCCATGGAACTTCTCTTGAACTTATCCAATTTTCTTATTTCTTCTACTGCATGTTTCTGTTTGGGGTTAAGAGTGAGAAGTACAGTCAAGTCAACAAGTCCTGGAAGTTCATCCAGAAAATCACCTTTATAGTAGTGTAACACCTTGCCTGTCATCTCACGAAGGTCTTTTATCACCGTGACTTTCCTTCGGAAATCTTGATCATTTTGTAGGGTCTCTTCAACCAAATCATAGAACATTGTGTCTGCCCCGCGACTCTTAATCCGCTTCCTGACAGCAATCTGCACCCTACTCATGACCCTCCTCACAACAGCCTTTGATGTATCTAACTTCAGAAACTTTGGCCGCACAAGATTCAAAATGTTGAAAACCTCTTTCACATGATTCTGAAATAAGGTTCCAGATAATACTACCTTCAGAGGGGTTTGAACCTGTGAAAGGGAGTAAAGCACATCTGTGGTCTCGTTTCTAGGCGTGTGGCCTTCATCCAAAATAAGTAAAGTAGGAACCTTAAGGAGTATATCATGGCAGGCTTCTGCAGTGCTGCTGCTTGTACTGTTAGATACGATGCTTGCAAATTGTTGATACCCGAGAAACAAGATTCCTTTGTGCTCCACCCATCGTTTCAAGACATTTAATTGTTGTGCTCGACTATCGGATTTTGAAGAAATATACAAGTCATACAGGGGAATTTGTTCAACCTGCCATCTTTCAAACTCCTTCTTCCAAGTACCCAATATTCCTTTCGGCAACACTATAAGTGGTCTGGCATCAGGATATTTGGCCAGGAAGCTTTGCATAAAACATATAATCATAAAGGTCTTTCCAGACCCTGGAGCGTGTGCCAGAATGCAACCACCTGGACTGTCACTCACTAAATTCCTAAGCAAGAAGTTGAAACCTTCAAGTTGATGAGGCTTCATTTGCTTCCTGTGCCTTGGATGCACAGATATGTCAGCCGCACCAAAATTTTGATACAGTGGACTCTGAACAGTAAACTGGGATCCCTCGACTTGTTTGCCATCCTTTACATCACGTGACTGAGACATGCAACTACCTCTAGTGATCTTTCTTCCCTGGATAAAAGAGGAAACATGTTAGCAAAGTGCATATGCTATCCAGAAAAAGAACTGGCAGCAGTTACATCGGGTCAGCACCAACAACATACAAAATGAAAGGTAAGGGACAAGTCTACATGCAAAGATAAAACACTGCAAATTCGTTATAAATGGATGGGGTAGCTAAGAATATCAAATCAAACAGAAGATCAGCGAACCGACGAACAACTAAAGGTAAATCATTACAGAATTACAAAAATGCAGATTCTTACCTTTCCCCACTGGAAGTCAAATATTTGTTCAATTCTTTTTTCTATGACCCCACATATCCTACAAACATATCCTAGATCATCCCTGAGAACAAAAGAGTGTTCACATTCTTTTCCCTCCTCTTCTAGTGTATTATGTTCAACAGAGGTACCCAGAGTGAAAGAAGCATCCTATCGAAAGAAGGAAACAAGAAATGTAAGACTCTTGAGCATATTATATTCATCTATACAAGTATACCGAATAATATTTTATACTAGTATTTTTGATCGATTTTAACAAATAATATCTAATCCAGATTCAAGAATCATCCTTGTTCTTCTAGCCTTAAGAAAATCATTTATGCGAGTATAACAAAGAACTGGCAAGTAAAAAGACCTGACCGTCAAACTTACAAACCAAACTTCCATGTTCAGTGCCCAAGTGAAGTCAACAGGAGGATAACCAAAATCTAGTCAAACATGCTGGCAACAAATTATTATGATCCATTGAGACTGCTATCCTGACTGTTTGGAAAAAGGTTTCAGCTGAAACTCATATAGGTGCCTTATACCAACCATATCGAAATACTGATGAAACCAGAAAGCAGCATTCAAAGTGAGGTGAAAAACAGAAAGGCAGCTTACATAAAAGGGAGGAGGCAGCTATGACTACAACATACGGTCTTATGCAATTAGTAAGGGTTCAGAGACAAGTAGCTACTAGAGCACAGTACCAGATACAAAGTGCAACAAGAGAAACCCTAGGCTTCATTCTATAACTTCCACCTGGAAAAGATGTGCGATGCAATATTACGAGCTGGAGCAACTTAGGTAAAATAGGTTACCTTTTCATTTCAATAAGCCAATCAGTTGCCAAAAATATAATATAATTGTTTCAATGGGAAGACCCTTGAGTGAAGTTAGATTAACAGATAATGCCAGATATGAAAGCTGCTAGTTTAATACTTTTTTAGTTTTTTTAATAACAAAAAATACCTTTGAACATTCTAGTGCTACCGACATTTCCTTCCATATATCTACAAGTTCATCGTCTTCACCGCTATGACCACCACTCTGGGAGCTGCTCATCAGATCATCTTGAACACCCACGTATACACCTATTGATTTCTCAATTGGTGTTTCACTACAATTACCTATATTCCTTTCTTTCTCACCTTTTCTCTTTCTTTGATCACCTCCCTGAATACCGTAATAATAGCATCCATCAGTTTCAGTTAAGCATACTATTTTGTCCCTTACCATTCCCCCGCAGTTAGAAACAAGTCCAGTAATCAGATCTAGTGCAAAGTAATGAGACAAAGTAATGAGTAATCTACAAAAATTATAAGAACAAAATGAACTTCAATACTGATAAGATAAATTCTATTCTCATGCATTGAAAGAAGCTATCTGCAGCATAAAATGCAAAAAATCAGGTATGGCAACTTAAAAACTCCTAAAACACTTACAAGTACATCTTTTGTTGGGGTTTCACCATCTGGCTTCTTCAAAAAGATTGATTGGGAGTCGTAAGAAGGGTTCCTCTGTTCTCCAGCAGGTTTAATCACTTGATTATCCCACTGAGAGGTAGAATTCTCTCTGCGCTCCTGTTTTGCACGGTATGAAGTCTGCATTGGAGATCCTACTTGTTGTTCAGCACCAGACATCTGAAGGTCACTGTAATTGGGATCATGTGTCATCTTAGAGAACTTAAGGTTATAACTGTAATCTGATTTACTTCCAATCTGTTCTCCATTTTCTTCATCTGAGTTATCCACTACCAGTACATTGTTGCTTTCTGGCGTGAGGAAAATATTCTGACTGCTGTTGGTTTGCATTCCTTCAGCAGAAATAGCTGCTGAAACATCAACCTTGTCTTCACTATTCAAATCAATAATGCTTTGAGATGACAAGTTACTGTTTCTTTTCAAGCCACCAGTAGGAGACTGTGCCGCAGAATTTACAGGATAACTAAAGAGTGATGGGTACTGCTCCCGAAAAGGACTTAAAAAATTCAATTTCCTAGCATGAAGAGCTTGAATCTCCTTTGCGACACTCCCATATCTATTATCTTTATCCAATTCTTCCATCAAATTCGGTATAGAGAATGGGTCAGAATGATCATCAGTTCTTCTCTTTGAACGCCTTGAGTAAATTTCTGTTTGTTCAGCAAAGGCATACAAATGAAAACAATGAGAACTTCGACAAACATTGAGTTTGAGGAGCACATCACAGAGAAAATGTTTTTTTGTTTTTTTATCCATAAGTGGGTAATGACATTGTGCTCCGCTTCTCCAGGCATCTAAGAAAGACTATACACACCATAAAATGGGCTTCATTTAGCAACACATTCCCCAAGTTCTCAAAATCTTATATCTATGGAGGTGAGATTAAGCATGTAACTGCTTGGAAACAGAGTTGCAACCAAAAAAGAAAAAAAGTCACAACTGTATAACTCTCAGCTAAATCATAGCAATTATAAAATTCTAAGAAGTAATAAAGAAAGAAAGCAAGTCTTTGAGACCTTAAAGTTAGAACCCATTTGGTTAGGAGTTTTTAGAACAGCATCCTAAATCTGTTTTCTGACAGTTTTAAACACACGTTGTATTTTTGTTTTCAATTTCAATTCAAAACCGCATCTGGTACAAGACTTACAAGTTGTTTTTTGAAATCTTTAAAGAGACGCATAAACCAGATGGAAGAAGAATGAAAGTTAGTGGTCTTTAACTAACTTCAAACTTCAAGTGATTGAACTTGAAAAAAACAGAAAAGTGAGAAGAAGAAATTTTTTTAACATGAGAGAGTAGTTATAAGTTAAAGTAAAGGAGAGTTTTTTTTTCCTATGACGTAAAACGCTAAATACATGAAAACTTAATGAAAATTGTTTGACACTCATGCAATATTCCTGTACAACCAGAACCAGAACCAGAACTTTGTTACATTGCCCCGCATTCGAATATCACCAGAACTAGCATTACAACAATATTCATGTGGGCATTCAGATTCATAGTAGCATACTCAACTAAGCACACAGGGTGACCGTTTTCAGTGTTGCTTTTGGTAGTTTCGACATAGCTATCTCTGAACTGACTCAGGAAAAATGATTCCAATTCTTTATACAAAATGGTTTACTTACTTACCTTTACCAAATTGCTAATATACAACATTTCTTGGTACCTCTATTGCACAGTTTGCACACAAGCACAAGACATTATTTTCATTCAATTATATTCAAGTGGTTCGCATCATTTTAAAATTACACTATCAGTATCTCTCTACACTGACACCTTTAAAGTTTCTGCTCACCGGGTTCTGTCTATATCTCAACAGAGGCAATAGTTGCAGTAGTATTAGAACTGTAAAGGAGGCTCCACAGTTCTTCCAAGAGCCTTAATTTTGCTATCCCTGTTTCTGTTTTAATCAGCATTAAAACTCGTATAACTTGGTTGACAGACTCATCTCACTTAGTACAAAATCGGTAATTGTTGTAACTAGTAAACTAATCATTCAAACTCTCAAGCCACATACTCCAAAACTAGATCACTTGTATGTGCATAAGAAATTTTCATGGTGTAGCTAAGCACATCGTCACACGCAACAAACGGAAACATACATTATAACAAAGAAACACCCAAGTCAAAATCACCTAAACTTAATTAAAACAATCACTACATATAAAAGCCAGAATTAGTCATATCCTATCAAAATTTCTACATAAAAGCATAAACAAAATCACAACATACTAAGAAAAAAACACATAAATCTAAACAACACCTTTACAACATTCCCATTTCTAGTAAAAATTCTGGTTAAAAAGAACATTTTGTTTCTGAAAACACCCCTACCTAGCAAACAAGCTCTGATACTTACCATTAGACCTGGATTGCTTCATCTCTCCAACTTAGCTTGTATGAGACAGAGCTTCCTCTCTTAGATAGTCACTAAAACAAGCACAAAAATGAACATGTACAAGGTTCAGAACCGAAAATTATTGAGAAATTACAAGTTTTCCAGACCTAAGCCCTAGATTAGAATGATTGCTACAGTTTGCAAGAGAAGAACCACACTGAAAGAGAGATATAATTAGCACATAGAAGAGACAGATAAAACTCTAATTTGTAGCGGCGAGAGCAGAAAGAAGAAATCTCGAGACCTATGAGAAGTCTGAGAAATGCTGTTTTGAATTTTACCACTGGAGCACTAGAAGTTGGACCATGAGAAACTCAAGAGACTGCTACTATATGTGGCAATTGGACAGGTGGAGAGACTGCAGGAAGAGTGGGAAGTGTTTTAACGTATAGACAGGGCACGTGATGTGGGACACAAAAATTGTGAGGTGGAAGATGTTATTTGATGCTTTATTTTTATGCATGGGGAGGAACCTTATCTACCTATTCACCTCTCTATTCTCCACCTCCCTACTCTGCTCCCTTCAATCTACACCACACATTTAGGATTTGAATCACATTCAGGTACAGATGGGATTCACCATTTTCCAAATGTGGGGTTTAGATTGGAGGGAGCAGAGTAGGGAGGTGAATAGCACCACCGCCTTATCTATATATCCAAGGATTCCACTCTTGGAAATAAAATACCTTTTCCAACTTAATAATATACACCCCAGGCTTCTAGAAGCCCAGAAATCCACCAAATTAGTAGATTATCAAGAAAATTTCTTATAAAAAGACATAACCATCACCAAACTATTAATTCAGGCGATATTTTCATTTTTCTTTCTCTTTCTTTTTCCAGACGAAATTACTGAAAACTGAACCAAATCGTTAAAGGTAGAGAAAACAGATCGAATCTTCGAAAATCAAACTCTAAATCGATCAAGAAACTAATAGATCAATACTATTACATGATTTGGAAGATCAAATCTAACTGGAAACACACAAAAACGAGAAGACTATGTTTTAGAAATTGATTTACCGTGGATCTTTAGCAATAACATTTTGAAAAGATCAAATCAAAGGTAAACAACGATTTTTTGTTTCAATTCAGTTTACATATTTTATTTGAATTCGATTTTTTAGGGTTTGGTACATGATTTATCTTCAAAGATTTGTATGACTCATCGATTTTCATTTGTGTTTCAAACTGATTTAGTTTTTTGATATCTTTATTGATTTCTGTTAAAATCATACTAATTATTCTTTTTGATTTAATGTTGCATGTTGATAGATGTCTTAAACACCTTGATTTATTATCTATTGTTTATGCTTCCTTTGCTATTTCTCTTGTAAATTAGTGTATATTATGTTTGTTTTTTATTTTATAGGTATTTTGGAGTCATGTTACATGAAAGAAGAAAAATAGAGGCTTATGCTGTTGGTTGGCAAATTTCGAATCGATGGACTCGAAGCAGGTAAGAACACAAGGCTCCAATGTGTCAAAAGAGTAATTTACTGAAGCACCAGGCACTATCTACTCAAGGCAGACAGTTGCTAATAGTAATATGACCAAGGTGGCCTTTATCCAAGTCATGGGTGCCTAAATTCCTGTCAGTTTATAACCTACAGCCTAGGTCGAGCACAAACTAGCCAGTTTAGTTTCTTTTTGTCACAACAGCGACCAAGGCAGCTGCACCTCCATTCACTACCGGCAAACCAAGGTCTCAGTGGCTCGTGAATTTAGACTGAGATTAGGAAGCTTATACGAGTTCGAGACAGACACAAAATGGGTATGTACTGTATTTGGGGTAGTTTGAAACCGGGAAATGCAGGGAAGAAAGAGTTGTTGTCTGCCATTGATTGTGACTGAACCGTGGGGATCGTATAGGCTCTCAATGAAGATTAAGACAGAGTTTTAGAGATCAATATAAGCAAGGCTCTTGGGTAGGAATCTGATTTGGTTTTGGGTGCAAACTGAATGAGTTTTGAAGCCGAGAAACTAATCAAGAAAGAAAATGGTTTTGCTGTTGATATTAGAGGTAATAATGAATGAATGAATGAATGTTATGGGTCTCTTTTCGAATTCAAATTCTGTGCAGGGAAGGAGCTGTGAAAGGTTACATACTCAACAGAGCTCAATCCTTCACCAGTTTGGGAGATACACAATTGTTGTTCGAAAAAATGCATGAACCACCAGAGCTTTTAAATTGAGAAAGAAGGAGGGGAACTGAAGTGATGCACCATTATTCTCGTCGCTGAACCAAGTCCTATCAACATCAACTTATGGGTCAGATGAGTCTAATTACGAGCTACATTCTGATCTCAAGTGGGACATGAAACATTGATACAAACTCGTGTAGGTTGAGTCAAGTTCTGGCAGCAAGAATGTGGCTACTTCCAACAGCAGTCGACTGCACCATTCTATGGCCAGCTATGCATCTTAGGGCTGTGTACAAGAGTTGTTGGCAGCGGCTAGGAGTTCACAAAGGAATCGAGATAAACAAGGACATCAGGTACCAATTATTTCTGTGTTCGGGTAAAGGTTTGAGCGAGAAGACAGCTGAAAAGGGGAACTACTGCCGTTGATAAATTGATGATCAATGGACGGGAATCAGTGAGATTTTAGAATCCTGGTTGTATTAGGAAACTTGGGTGTCAATCCAGTTCGCAATTGTTGGAGAGGAAAGCTACAAAGAAGAGAAGCTTTTGGTCGCTGAACAACCATTATTCCACCACCTGCATCTCCACCAGCATACACCAACAACGTTATACATCTCTTGCATATCACCTGCACTCTCCAACCTTCACAACACCATCATATTCATCCACCACAGCCACCTCCATAACACCATGTTCCCATCACTATCACCTACATCCACAGATCACTATCCACCTGCACACTACCACCATCTTTTCACATCATCTGCATTCCATATACCACCAGCACCAGCACTTCAGGGTCGGCAGTTCACAGACTAAAGGAAGTTACAGCACCAAATCAACATCAGTTCATTCGCAATCACCATTCCTTCCGCCAGCAAAAACCACACAATACAACCTCCATCCGTTCGCCGCAACAACACCATTCCACCAGTCCACCTGCTGTTTGTTTTGGGTTTGCTTAATTGATTTTGAATTTGTTGTTTCTTTGCCATGAATTCCAGTAGCTAAATACTTGTTTGATTAGGGATCTTCGAAACTATGTGACTTGTCTTTGATAATTTATCAAGTTAATCTTTCTTTTCAATATTGCTTTATTGATTGTCTTTTACCGTGCTTATGACCATGAGTTGTTTTCAAGTTGTTTGAGTGGCCAATTAGATAACTTTTTTGCGAAACTAATGCTAGATTTTAGAGTCTTAATCCGTAATTGTTAAGATGATATAATCATAAGTAGCAAAACATCAATGTTGCAATGGGATTTTGTGGATTTTGATGTGTATTTGACAACCCTAAGTTAACATGTCGAACTTATGGACATGTGGTTAGGATCAATCCGACTCATAGAGAATACCGGTTGGTTAAGTTACACTAGAGAGCTTATTCAAAGTGGCTTGATTGACTAGAAACGAGTAGAGAACTTATTCTACGAAGTGATTTTGGAGTTTATTGGACTTGTTGAACTTATAACTTGTCTAGGATTGTTAGTACAACGTATTTTGAAGAAGATTCATGTTCACTAGTGGAGAAAGACCCCCTAATCATTCTCATCCTCATTGTTCGCATTCATATTTGTTTTGTAGTTTTTGCATTATTCATATTTTCAGAAATTAAATCGACAACTTTAGCTCAACTCTCCTTAGGAACGAACCTGATTATCTTTGTGCTACTTGTTAGTGTAAGAAGAGTAAGGAATATATCTTTTGTGAGTTTGACACCTCATCACATGTGATCAAAAACAACAAAATCAACTGCTTTTGATGGTGTTAAAGAAATCAACTGCTTCTGTTGGTGTTAAGATATCAGTAAAGGTAAAAAGAAAAAGGTATATAGTGATATTCTCTCTATTTCATAATAATGATTTTGTTTCATTTAGCGTGTTGAATTAGTAGTATAATTTGAAGTTCATTTTATGATTGTAATACAACTGAAGATACTATAGATTTTTGGGTAGTTAGGTTGCAACTGGGTAATGTGATGTTGATGTTTTGGGGTAGTTAGATTGCTTTTTCAAATTTTAAAGAAATGTTGAAAATGTTTATATTTTATGATGTTTTATTTCTAAAAATGTTGAATGAATCAACCGTCGAATTATCGAAGAGTTTCTCAAATTGTAATGTGATAGCCTGATATTGACTTATAGTTCAATTGGAGGTGTTGGGGTGTCTGTCAAATCATTATATAAAGTCAGTGGTTAGTGTTAGTTTACTTTTTGCAATCATTCTATAAAAATAGTGGAGCATGTCTTAAAGGTACAAGTCGCGAGCACGTGCGATGCACGACGTCAAGTTTTTTTTTACTGAAGACGTTGTTGCATTTAATGATATATAAAGTATTTATATCCAAAACTTAAATTTATTGCTTTTATTATGTACTTATTTTAGGGCTTAACCCGTGTCGTAATGTCGCATAATCACTCGATACTTCATTGCGTTTATTCTTAGTCTAAAACACTGCACTGTAATAACATCTACTGTATTGAAGTTCAAAATTGATTTCACTTCATCATTATTCATTTAAATATAACATTTCACTGAATGATTCCCTCTAAACACAAAATATGGTGTTCGGATGAAAATCTGGTTCAAATTATACACCATGCTTAGTTACAGTGGTTTGAAATTAATGATTGTACATGCAATTGAGCTTACAAAGAGTAAACGGGCTGCTATAGATGAACAAAACGTCCATTACATAACATAAAACAATGTATCTCACATTCTGGCATTCTGCTGCAAGAAGGTAATTTACGCTATTAAATTTAGAAAAAGCTTTCATGAAGGCCATCATTTTCATGGCATAAAGTGTAAATCATCATTGCTGCTGCCACTCCCAACTCCGGCTCACACAATAGCAATTATAAATCCAAAAGGGAGTCGAACTTTTTAGTGGTGCGTGAGCTAAAACTGACCTCAAGCGTCGATCCAACAAAATAAGTCACTTTTCATGATTTAACCTTTTGTGGATGTAGTTTAATTTTCTTGTATTCTAAGTAAGAAAACACAAAGTTGGAAGTTAATTAGACCACACAGCTGAAACAAAAAAGAAAAAATGGTATGCAGGAGCAATATCAAAGAAAATATTTATGCAGTTCTAATGGAACTTTACCATAAACAGCAATAACTAAGATTAGAAAAACCATAGATTTTATTATAGATCCGCTCATCCGTTGCTTTCTAACCTTGCAACATGAAGAATGTTGTTATAGTGATAACGAATAGTTTTGAGCATTTGAAACCAAAATTATAGCATAATGCCACAATCGTAAAAACAAGTGAAAATTGAATTATACTCATATGCATATCCTAGTTAGTAAGTTCAAAAAAAAATCATGGTTAAAAACAGGTCAAAAAGCTTTGATAACCATCTCGTTTAAAGAAAAGAAAGGTGGTGAAGAACATCAAACACCTTTGATGACACCATTATTGGAGCATGGCAGCTAGAAATGTAAAGATTTCATTATACACACATAACTAAAGAACTCAGTACTACAAAGTCACAGACCACTTCAATTTTAATGTGGTGCAAGGGTTGTGGGATTTAATAATATGAATGAGCGTTACTGAAGATCTCATTTGCTTATAGCAAAAAAGAAAAAGGAAAAAAAAGAAGATATTATCAATAATAGTTTAGGGAAAATATGATAAGTTAATCCACTGGCCGGGTCTATTTAAGTGTCGGCATGCTATGTGTAGTGGTTAAGTCTGAAAACTTGATGAATCGTATCTTGTTTTAGACAAAATGAAAAACTAATTCAAAAATGATCACTAAAGCATCCATAATCCATAACAAAAGTAAGGATAAATTTCAATCTTAATAAACTCACTATGATGAATAAAAAATTGATGATTAACAAAGACGAATTAAATTAAAAATTGATAATTACTTAGAAATCCAAATAGAAACTACCAATGAAAACAAATATCTCAAGAACCAAATGTTATTCCCAAGAACATACCTTAGGAGACACTTGTACTCTAAGACTCAAGATCCCATATAGTCAGAAGATAATATACTTTGAATTAGTACTACTTTCTTATGGAGTTTTAACCAACAAATTATGGATTCTTATAAAAAAAATCCTTTTTATATAAATATAAGAAATTAGATTTTTTGAATCCATGGTCAAGCTTGAGAGCAATAGAACTTTTTTTTATGGGGTTTGGGGTGGTGGTGGTGGTGGGAATGCAAATTCACTTACATTAGCATTTGCACTCATAGATTTTGACATTAGAATCAAAGCAGTTTCATCTTCCAAAGATCAAATCAGACACAAAACAAATACAATTTGTGACCCCATTAAATTCACCTGTAAGAAAGAGGAAAAAGGTTCAAGAACCGAAGCATAAGTTGTTAGTGTACATTGGACACTAAGAATAAATAAAACTTCATAGTACCAACTGAAGAGTAAAAATATAAAAAGCTGGAAGAGATACTGGTGTAAGCCAAAGAATGAGGGAGAAAATAAAAGAGATACGATAGAAATGTGCTAGATAAAATGCAGATAGGTTTATGTACCCTTAATTCAATTCGTCAAGAGAGCAGTATATGCCAATTATCAGTGTAAAATAATGATCGGATATGGAAATGGTAGAAGATAGAAGGTTTTATACAGCATGCGTTATCGCAGAAAAGTTGAGCACGCACGCATTATTAACCTAACTGGTCCTAACAAAAGAAATAAATATGAACATGGCTGATAAAGAAGATGCTCATCAGTCATCAATACAATATTAGATGCGAGGGAAGTGGGCGATACGATTCAACTTCACAAGATGAAATTATAAATTTCAATTTGGGCATTGGGTTTTAAGGTAGGAGAAGAGTCTGGAAGGGAGCTGTTCGTAGTGAGAAATAAATGGCACGCCTTTACATCGAGATAAGGTACACGGTCTTTGAAGTGTGTTTTATCCTTCATTAACCTCACAGGGAAAACTCCATAGCTATAGATTTATATCTTGGAAGGAAAAATCCCGACCACTCTTTATCTAGGCTAACTTAGCCAAACTTTGTTTTGTATTATTCTTGATATGAAGTAAAGTGTTTGAACACCATTTAAGCAACATATAAAAAGTATATAGATTCTTTTAATCTACCTTCAAAATGATAATTGTTTTTCAGAGAAAAATAAATATATTTAAAGGTAAAAATATTATATTGTCATTTATGCTCGTTGTGTAGATAATTCAAATACCTTTCCAAATATATAAAATTCATAAAAATCCGGTATATAATTTGATAGATATGAAAATTTAAAAAATTTATCTTTATTTTTTATAAAAATGGTATTTTCGTTAGTAAATGATCTCAAATATATTTTTATTTCATTATGTCCCTATAAAAAATATTATTATTTCGGAATCCTTCATTTTAAGCATTGCAATCCCTATTCTGTTAAGCATTTCAGTCCTTATTGCGGTTTATTAATCAACGGTCCCTATTCTGTTAAGCATTTCAATCCTATTTCGTTCGCTGAACCAAAAAATAGGTAAGGCTTCCATTTTGGGTTTTGTTGCCTTAAAGAGGGGGGAGATTGTTAGAACACTGCTCGGTCGAAATCGCAAGCGTTGCTATCTCAAGCTTGTTTGTCAAGTTTAGTGATAAAAACTATAAGTCTTGATTTCTAGTCTACTTATAGTAATGTCTCGGACTAGGATAGATTGTGTAGTTGAGCTTTAAACTTCACGGCGTTCATTAATTGAAGACGAAGAACTACTAAGGAGAGCTTGTGGAACTTCATCGACAAAAGGTATGTGGAGACTGAAACTCATATATCACTCAGAAAGTCTATTTCTACTCTATCTCCTTCTTGAGACAAAAGTCGTATTACTATATGGTATTCGATTATACACATTTGATATTTCGAGCTGAGTTTAACTCGCTTACCTATTTCTCGAAATATGTGTTGGTAAGCTTTTGCTTCAACCAAGTTCATCTTATATTCTTGACGCAAGTCAAAATATGATCGTGTGAAAATCGCCAAGTAACATCTTACATGATTTGTGTGATACAGTCATTTGATGTAGACTCGGAATGTTTCGTATTAATTATTTCAATAACTTGAAAATCGCTTTGATGCTAATAGTTAGTGAAAACAACTATTTTCATCCTCTAAGAATGTTTCAATGATTGAAATAGAGTTTAGAACACTTTAACCATAATTGGATTATAGACATAGTATGCGTACTTGCATATATGTTGATCCAAGACCGATATAGTATGCATACTCGTATGCGTACTGGGAAGGTCAGGTAAAGTCCGGGAGCCTTGGTATGCGTACCTGTACAAGTACTGGAGAACTCAGTTGAAGTCCGGGAACTTTTGTATGCGTACCCGTACGCGTACTAATTCAACTGTTGTTTTAGATGTGTGATAGTATGCGTACCCGTTCGCATACTGTCGGACATAGTCCAAGTCCGACTACTTAAGTATTGCGTACCCGTTTGCATACTTGAGTGGGTTAAGTTCTAGAATCGGTTTGTTCATGAACTAATACATTTATATAATAAGGAATGCAATCTTTTGCAAACCGTGGCTATAATGTTCATGACTTGATTCGAGTGAATCAAAATCGATTTTGCTTCAATTGTGTCTTGTATACTTCTATGAGAATATAAACAATTGAACAACTCTATAACTAGTTTCATTTGAGTCATTTGAACTAGTTGTTGATAAGATGAATAAGGTTGATAAGAAAGTATTCATATGGCCAACTTCGGTTAACTATTGTTGAGCCAACAAGGTGTACACGTTTAGGTACGATTACCCATATCTAAATGAAGGTACATTTCATTTGTGTGTAACAAGCTAAGACCATCTAACGGTGGAGAGATATTGCTTTGGTTTCAAGCAAACTTAGTTTGGCTCTTAGATTAGGTTTCATCTAACTGTGAATATTGATTGCTTTGTTTCAAAGTTATCAAACCCTGATTTGAAAACTATATAAAGGATAACTCTATCAACTGGGAAACCTAATCCCCACACCTCATGTGTGATACTAGTTGCGACTAGAGTCGATTCTCCTTTAACCTTAGGTTTTTCACGAAACCCTGTAGGTTAACGACTTGAAGACTTCTTTGGGATTGTGAAGCCAGACCCAACTATTTTCTCTGTAGTTGCGTGTTCCGATCTTTCTATTTTATATCGTGATTGAGTACTATCTTCTCTAAGATTTGCTCGAGATTTAATCTCCGATAGGAAAGATAAAAAGTAGTCACAAACATATTCGTCTCATCGTTTGTGATTCCACGATATCTTGTTTCTCTACCATACGATTAAGATTATTGTGAGGTGATTGATATTTCTAGGTTGTTCTTCGGGAATATTAGTCCGGTATATCAATTGGTTCATGTTCACTTTGATTTATCAAAAGACGGAACAAAACTCATAGGTTTATCTGTGGGAGACAGATTTATCTATTCAATAGACTTTTCTGTGTGAGACAGATTGGTTTATCAAGTCTTCGACTTTGGGTCGTAGAAACTCTTAGTTGTGGGTGAGATCAGCTAAGGGAATAAAGTGCGTAGAATTCGGCATGGTTCTAGAGGCCTAAGGAACACGACTGTACCTTGATCAGTGTGAGATTGGTTAGGGCTCAACTACATTCCAGTCCGAAGTTAACTTGGAGTAGGCTAGTGTTTGTAGCGGCTTAATTCAGTGTGGTGTTCAAATCTGGACTAGGTCCCGAGGTTTTTCTGCATTTGCGGTTTCCTCGTTAACAAAATTTCTGTTGTCTGTGTTATTTCTTTTCCGCATTATATTTGTTTATATAATTGAAATATCACAGGTTGTGCATAGTTCAATCAATTAGATAATCCAACCTTTGGTTGTTGATATAAATTAATTGACACTTGAACATTGGTCTTTGGTACCGTTCAAGTTGTTTCACATAATAATCAGGCTCACGGATTTCTATCTGTTTGATTTGCTGATTACATTGTGAAACAGAGATACAACTCTTGGATATATTTCCATTGATTGAGTCTGTCTGTCTAGTTGATTCTCTTGGAATTATATTGGAGTTGTCCATACAGATTGCTAAGCGAAATATTGGGTGTGGTTTTTGTACCCCCGTTTTTTTTTAATTGGTATCAGAGCAGGCAAACACGTTAAGACCTTATAAGTCTGTGTTTGTGGCAATCTGATTTGTGTGGATAATTATGTATCACAAACTCGCACACTTAGAAATGAGTTCTAAAAGTTTTAATTATGCCAAATGTCTTGGGCTTACCTCCAAGGATAACTCCTTTGCTGATTCTTCCGAATCCCGAGGTAGGAATTTCTTGCTATCAGATTCTGATAACATTCCCTCTGATGAGACATTTTGTTCCATGTCTAAAACTAAAATGGAACTTACCAGAAATCAAAAAAATACATCTGAGACGATTGTATTTCAAGGTGCTAAATCTCTTGAAGAAAAACATGATCAGCTTATTGATGAACTTGAGAAATCTCTTGGTCGAGAACGTGAACTCTATAGCATTATTGAGTCATTTTCTAACAATATTGAAAAACTTGTTCAAGAAACTACTCTACAGCGTGAAAAGATTAGTACTCTTGAGAATATTGTTAAAGAAGATTCAATTAGAGAAAAACGTTTGATCGAGACTTTTTCATCAGATCTGGACAGCCTTCGTGTTAAAAAAGAGAAATTGATTGCTTCCCTTCTTCTAGCTCAAAAACAGTGCATATCCTTGAAAAAGGAAAACTCTGTCTTGATGAGAAAATCCTCTGTGTCATTCTCTAATTCTCAGACAGAATTACAGCACATGAAGAAAAGTTCTCCCAAGGAAGTTCATGCTAAGAAGTGTTTACATAGCTTGCAGTCTTCTAATAGGGCTATGAATGTAAAGCATGAACCATCCAATGTTTCTCTTCTACGAACCTGTTCTTTCTGTAGGAAAAAGAATCATTTTGTTAAACATTGTTTTGCTAGAAAAAAACAGATTTTAGATTTTCAAAATCTACTTATTTTTACTGTCGATAGAGTAAATTGTCTGACGACATCTACAATGGATTCCATCCCTACAGAGAACCAGAAGTCTCGTGCACAAGGGTTCAAAAGTCACTCTTTTCAAAATCTCTATAGGAATTGTGTTCCTCTTAAATGTGCTAATTCTTGCGCTTCAAATATACACATTCCCAGTGCTGAAGAGAATAAGTCTGGTAGATCTAAGTCTATGAAGTGGATTTCTCTAAATCCTGATCCTCTGGAACCAATCTCGAGAGGTCCTAAATTCTGTCCTCAGAAAAATTATTCTGATGGATACGTTAAACAGGTTATGTCTTATTCCTCTGGAATGAGAATTAATCGAAGGAAGGTAAGAAATACAATGGTCAAACAGTCGAATGGTATTTACAACTCATCTCTCAATAATCATGGTGGGATTACATCTCACTTGGCTACCTAGCTCTAGGTAATTTCATCCTTGTATCTAACTTGGATGTTGCAAGGATGACATTTGTGAGATGCTCAAGTGGGCTGTAAGTTACCATATGTCTTTGGTTTGTTTAGCTGTTTTCTTCATTTGTGAATAAAAAGTCATTTCTTGACTCCAAGTAACTTATGCATCTTTCTCCCGTGCTCTGGTTAAATCTCTTAATCATTGAGCATTGAAGGTAAGAGATATCTGAAAACAGAATGTATTTTCCTAGTTTTGGATCTTTTCTGATCCATCAATCTTCTTTTTTTCGGTCCACGAACGTCCGTGTCTTACTTGGGAGTTTTTAGGGTTTCCTTAAACAAGGGTGGTCCTCTCTTGTTTGTAAACATATATATATTATTTTTCCTTCCCTAATTTTTTTTGGAAAACTTCTCAAGGCCTCAAGAAGTGGTGAATCTTGAGACGGAAGAAGACATTAAAGGATGCGATTTCGTTCAAGACCTTGTCTTGAAGAAGATGATTGAAAGGAAAGAGTATAACTCCTGGATTGGAGAATCTGTTAAGGACTTAATTCTTTTTCAGAATGACTCTAAGGTCGAGTTTGCAAGTCTTCAACTGCAAATAAATCAGCTTCTTGATAGTCAGAACAAAATCCTTGAAAATCAAAAGATCTTGATCCGAAATAAAAAAAACTAATCATGGATTGTGCTAAAGCTATACATCTTGCCCGTATTGTTAATCGGAAAGTTAATGTTCTAACTCATGACCATGGGGTCTCTACCGTCAAAAGAATCAAGGACATCAGTGATACCTTTTGTGATGGACCGTTTCAAAGGTACGAAGTTTTCAAAGAAACTTGATTCGCCTTAATGTCTAGGAAACTTCTTATGAGAATCCATTCTTGTGTTTTAAGAAGGATAACTAGGGTTTGGAATAGCAATAATTGTGAGTACACATAGCTATTTCCAATGATTTTCATCTTGTAATGTTTTTAGATTTATTTATTTAAATTCTAAAGTTTATTTGGAAGATGATTTTGGAGTATTAATCTTTATGGTTTTATATATTGCAACTTGTTATGGGATATGTGTGTTTGCATCCCTGAACTATGATTGTCCCATACTTACTCAAAAGTTAAGTCTATCATACGTCTTTATTGATAAAAGATAGAATGAACTTTTGACAACAAAAGTTAAACCTATTATGTCATTATGCAAATATTGATGGAAGATAGGATAAACTTTTGTTTACAAAGATTAAGTCTATTACATGTCTCTGTGCAAATATTGATGAAAAATATAATGAATCTTTGAATATTCCGCAGTATTGGTCTTTCCCTGATCCACATCTTTGTGTATGTACTGTGTGGCTCCGTAAGTTCTCATATGTTGAGCATTTCCGATTCAATTAATCATGGGTTCTCTTGTGGTTAATTTAATTGAGTATTTTATATACAAATTCATGTTTTATGATTATTTGTTAAGGTCCAAAGAAATCCTTCTTTTCTTGTGAAAGTAAGGTCGCTCTTGTTGTTCTTTCGGGAATGACATTTTATGGGGGAGAGTTCTTTTTGAACTTGTGCTTAATTGCCAATTCTTTGTGGGGAGTGCGGCTGTGGAATATTGTAGGAGTTTTCTTGTATCTTTATAAACTCCTTGATGAATACACTAGTTTCGACTATGTGAAATCATCGAAACAAGTTGATATGTTCTCTTTTGGTCATGAAGTATCTCTATGAAAATTTCATTAGGATCCCACTAGTTTTCGTACCTTTGCCAATTTATATTGACAAAAAGAGGGAGAATTAATGTGTAGTTCACACTACAAATACATATGGTTTACGGATCATTATGTAAGAGGGGGTGGTTTTCATGTGAGATGAAGTATTGACTAAGGGGGAGTGATACATATCACCATAGTATTGTTGTCAAAGTTGTGATACAATTGGACTTTGATGCTGCGTAATAATACTATGACACTGTATAACAATGATTGAGAGCAACTATTTTCTCATTGTTATAGCTACGGATCTTCAACAACTATGATGCTGAGTTGAACACGTTTAGAATCAGTACTTGGAAGTGACGAAGATTTCGAGTAATGTTGAAGAACCAAGGAGATCAAGCAGTTGGATGAGAAGCTACAAAGTTTATTTATTTTGTAATCCATATGTATTGATAGTTTTGTCACTAAAATTGACAAAGGGGGAGATTGTTAAAGTACTGCTCGGTCGAACTCACAAGCGTTGCTATCTCAAGCTTGTTTGTCAAGTTTAGTGATCAAAACTATAAGTCTTGATTTCTAGTCTACTTATAGTAATGTCTCGGACTAGGATAGATTGTGTAGTTGAGCTTTAGACTTCACGACGTTCATCAATTGAAGACGAAGAACTACTAAGGAGAGCTTGTGGAACTTCATCGAAAAAAGGTATATGGAGACTGAAACTCATCTATCACTCAGAAAGTCAATTTCTACTCTATCTCCTTCTTGAGACAAAAGTCGTATTACTATATAGTATTCGATTATACACATTTGATATTTCGAGCTGAGTTTATCTCGCTTACATATTTCTCGAAATATGTGTTGGAAAGCTTTTGCTTCAACCAAGTTCATCTTATATTCTTGACGCAAGTCAAAAGATGATCATGTGAAAATCGCCAAGTAACATCTTATATGATTTGTGTGATACAGTCATTTGATGTATACTCAGAATGTTTCGTATTGATTATTTCAATAACTTGAAAATCGCTTTGATGCTAATAGTTAGTGAAAACAACTATTGTCATCCTCTAAGAATGTTTCAATGATTGAAATAGAGTTTAGAACACTTAACCATAATTGGATTATAGACATAGTATGCGTACTTGCATATATGTTGATCCAAGACCGATATAGTATGCATACTCGTATGCGTACTGGGAAGGTCAGGTAAAGTCCGGGAGCCTTGGTATGCGTACCTGTACAAGTACTGGAGAACTCAGTTGAAGTCCGGGAACTTTTGTATGCGTATCCGTACGCGTACTAATTCAACTGTTGTTTTGGATGTGTGATAGTATGCGTACTAGTTCGCATACTATCGGACACAGTCCAAGTCCGGCTACTTAAGTATGCGTACCCGTTTGCATACTTGAGTGGGTTAAGTTCTAGAATCGGTTTGTTCATGAACTAATACATTTATATAATAAGGAATGCAATCTTTTGTAAACCGTGGCTATAATGCTCATGACTTGATTCGAGTGAATCAAAATCGATTTTGCTTCAATTGTGTCTTGTATACTTCTATGAGAATATAAACAATTGAACAACTCTATAACTAGTTTCATTTGAGTCATTTGAACTAGTTGTTAATAAGATAAATATGGTTGATAAGAAAGTATTCATATGGATAACTTCGGGTAACTATTGTTGAGCCAACAAGGTGTACACGTTTAGGTACGGTTACCCATATCTAAATGAAGGTACATTTTATTTGTGTGTAACAAGCTAAGACCATCTAACGGTAGAGAGATATTGCTTTGGTTTCAAGCAAACTTAGCTTGGCTCTTATATCAGGTTTCATCTAACGGTGAATATTGATTGCTTTGTTTCAAAGCTATCAAACCCTGATTTGAAAACTATATAAAGGAGAACTCTAGCAACTGGGAAACCTAATCCCCACACCTCATGTGTGATATTAGGTTCGACTAGAGTTGATTCTCCTTTAACCTTAGGTTTTTCACGAAACCCTGTAGGTTAACGACTTGAAGACTTCATTGGGATTGTGAAGCCAGACCCAACTATTTTCTCTGTAGTTGCATGTTCTGATCTTGCTATTTTCTATCGTGATTGGGTACTATCTTCTCTAAGATTTGCTCGAGATTTAATCTCCGATAGGCAAGATAAAAAGTAGTCACAAACATCTTCGTCTCATCGTTTGTGATTCCACAATATCTTGTTTCGCTACCATACGATTAAGATTATTGTGAGGTGATTTATATTTCTAGGTTGTTCTTCGAGAATATAAGTCCAGTATATCAATTGGTTCATGTTCACCTTGATTTATCAAAAGACGAAACAAAACTCATAGGTTTATCTGTGGGAGACAGATTTATCTATTCAATAGACTTTTATGTGTGAGACAGATTGGTTTATCAAGTCTTGGACTTTGGGTCGTGATGTCGTTTTATAGTTGTAGTGGTAAAAAGGTTCGTTGCTCGAACTTGTGAAGGATTTTCGAAAATTAAATAGAATTGTTTTGATAATAATAAGAAAATACCGAGACTTTGGATTCCACCATTGACCAATTAATTGATAAACTCTAATCAATATTCATGCAATATTCTTCTTTAAAGTGATTCTAATATTTGCCTCTAATAGATTTTTGAAGTAATAATTGTAAGCATGAAGCATGAAACATCAAAAGTATTAAAACCAAGCATGTCCCATCAAAACACTTCACAACTACTCAATAAAAACCAATTTTTCTTTTAAGTTCTATGCAAATAATCATGTAAAATAATTGCAATAAATAATTAAAATAGAATTATACCACTTTTCATGGAACAATGGCTTCCTCCGTCGCCTCGGCTAAGGGGTTTAGCTCCTCATATTAATCACTTGCTCAAAATACATATTTGGTGTTCAAAAGTTGATTAAAAGAGTGAAAAGTGCTAAGCAGCGGATTCTGTAGTTGCTGAAGGTCTAAAACAGAAGTCCGAGTCGTTGCTGAAAAGCTTCGGTGACTGCAGGAAGATGCGACCGTACCTCGTTGTCACTGAAAATAAGTCTGCCACTGCGACTAACTCTGAAGGTCTAATGTTCTTCGTGTTCTTCTTCTTTGCAGCAGCAGAAAAGTTTCTGTATCGACTCTGTTGATTTTTTTCTCGCTTCTCTATAGCTCTAAACTTCTCCAAACTCCCCCAAATTGTTCGTCTCTCTAAATATGACTTGAATCAACCTATATATAGCCTCCAAACCACAAAATTACTCGAGTTAATCCAAATATTTTCTTTTTTCTTCACCGCACGTTATGGGATTTTAATCTTCTTTTTACGCGTTAACTTGGTTTCCAAACTCTCTCAGGACTGAATAAGGACTCCATACACTCCTATCTTGCCGTAAACTCTTCACAAATTCTTTTGTAAACCGAAAATAACTCAAATTGTGAATTCTCCCTGTTTTGCTCCAACACGGATTTCTATCCCTGTTTAATCGATTCTACAGCCCATACCATACTTGTTTATCCTTAACAGAGTTAACCCAACGAAAATCAGCCATTGAATCGCCTTAAAAATCGTCCAAAAATCAAACAGAAAAATTCTGTTTTCTGTAAAGAAAATTCCCGCCAATTTTTGTTTTGAAATTTTTAGAAATTTGACCTCCCCCTATCCAGTGCCGGTATGTGCTTAGCAGCTGCTTGGAAATGGGTTACCCCTTATCCAAAATGAGAGTCCGAATAGCAAGTGTCCTCCCAGGAGCCTTTAACAACTTTTCGAGCCAATTTTCCCAAAAATGTTTATTCCCCAAAAATACCTACAAAGGGATAAAATACCAACATTAGTACAAAAATGGGTACTAAAAATATACACAATAGAGATGAAAATAGACACATAAATGCGTCTATCAGGTCGTAGAAACTCTTAGTTGAGGGTAAGATCAGCTAAGGGAATCAAGTGCGTAGAATTCGGCGTGGTTCTAGAGGCGGCTTAATACAGTGTGGTGTTCAAATCTGGACTAGGTCCCGGGGTTTTTCTACATTTGCGGTTTCCTCGTTAACAAAATTTCTGGTGTCTGTGTTATTTCTTTTCCGCATTATAATTGTTTATATAATTGAAATATCACAGGTTTTGCGTAGTTCAATCAATTAGATAATCCAACCTTTGGTTGTTGATATAAATTGATTGACACTTGAAAATTTGTCTTTGGTACCGTTCAAATTGTTTCACATAATAATCAGGCTCACGGATTTCTATCTGTTTGATTTGCTGATTATATTGTGAAGCATAGATACAACTCTTGGATATACTTCCATTGATTGAGTCTGACTGTCTAGATGATTCTCTTGGAATTATATTGGAGTTGTCCATACAGATTGCTAAGCGAAATATTGGGTATGGTTGTTGTACCCCCGTTTTTTCCAGAGATATTAACTGACCATAGTCATCTGGACATGCGACACATTATCAGGATGCCTATAACTCCAATACATCTCCAGTTGGTTACATTTCAGAAGTGATGTATTTTCTGAGTAATAGTTGTAAGTTAGCCCAAATTTAGGTTGCAAATAGGCAAAACTTGTTTTAATGTTGATGTCGTTTCAAAAATAAAAATGTGTGATATATGTGAACATTGTCGATTCAATTTTATGAATTAACGAGCATCTATGTATGTTATAAATAGTTCTTTACTAGACCATGAGGTTTCAATTTATAATCATCCATATTTATGTTAACTATGTAGTGTTCACATATCAAAAAGTTTCTCCTATATTTATAGTTGTTCTACACTTTTAGATTATGCGACGGAACATGTTGAATGGTTCAACCGTCGATTTGTCGATGAGTTTCTCAAATTTAGAAACAACTTGTGATAGTTGTTCTCAGTTTTGGAGACAACTTGTGATAGTTGCTCATATATATGGAGACAACTTGGGATAGTTAGTTATATTTATGAATACCAATTGTGATCTGGAAAAGTGATTTGAAACTAATTATTTCTATTGCTTAGAAAGAATTAAGAAAATATGAGGAAATCACCAAGATAAAAAGGCAAAGCAACCTAATCTTTCGATAATGTTCCTGTTCAAATCAAAAGGTTTGAAAAAACATAATGTTAGTACCAAAAACTAATTATTGTATGTTTGCAGGTAATGAAAAGAAGTTAGAACTAGCATATAAATTTGGACTATTACCTTTTGGTAGATATGGGTTATCATTTATATGAAGTGTTGAAAGACAAACAAAAATTGTTGAAAGTGTTAAATGAGTGTCCATTTGGGGGGTTATTTGAACCATTCTTTAAACAAGAACTAACAAATAGGATTGCAAAAGACATAAAGATAAGGATTAAAAAAGATGTCTACACGAAGATTTCATAAACTGTAGAGATGATAATCAATTACTACAATAGCGTAGTAATAAAGAAGAAGATAGATACTGGATTCGTGTTTGATAAGGACATTTTTGTTCCAATATCAGATGAATTTGTTGTTTATTTCAACATGCAAAGAAAGCTTTAAGATGATGAATAAAAAAAAAGTTGAGTAAAGTAACTACAGAGCACATACACTTCTTGTACAAATAATTTCCACTATCATAAGGCAAAAATTAAAAAGTGACAAAGAATAAAATTGATTCGATGTTGAAATCATCAGCTAAAAATGAAGAGCAGCCAGAGTTGTTTCTCATTTTCTTTGGAATGTGGCCGTGCACTGTAGTCTTTCTCATAGACACAAGTGGAAATTTATTTTCTCAAAAATGGTTGTTACACTGTTCTTAATGCATAGACACATAGTCATATTTTTAATGAATAAAATTAAGAAACCGAAAGGGAAAGATATACTTAAACATGTACCTGGGTGCATACCTGATATGTGACTTATCCAGGGAATTCATGTGCATTGCAATTTATGGCTAATATCTTGGATATATATTAATTTTAGTAGGATATTTATTATGATAATTATTTACTTTATTTGATTTATGAGAATAATATATCCTCTAAGGTTAGTTTAATAACATTTGGATTCCTAGGTTATTTGTCGAGAGCCTATATAGGCCATGCTTATTGTAACTTTCCATTTAGCTTGTGTAGCTCGTTTAATGAAAGTATTATCTGGTTTAAAAACTGTTTGTTTCTCTTAGAGAGATTGATCATCATTGATCGTTATTCGTTACATTATACCTCCCCATAAAAAGACTCCGAGAATCTAGAGACATAATATAAAAATAAAATAAAAAATTATAACAATAATATACTCCCTTCTAATCTTATTTAAAAAAAATCTGCTATGAGAAAGCTAATGACATGGAAGTAGAAGAAAATTTCTAGTTGAGGTACTTAACTAAGATATCACCAACTATTCGTGATTGACTACTCTTCTGGAAATAAAAGGCATGAATACCTACATTTTGTTATATCCCTGTTTATAATGTATTATTATAAAATACATATCCTTGTTTATAATGTATTATTATAGAATACGATGAAATGAATTAATATATATGTAATATTTTACATTTTGAAATGCAAAGTGTCACATGAATCACATATGATAAACATGAAATTTTAGAAGATTTATATTGTGCAAGTATTTCTTATGTTTACCCATACAAGTTGTTTATTGTTACTGAAAACGTAGGGGTACAACAACCACACCCAACTAATTCGTTTGGCAATCTATATGAACTAAACTCCAATATAAATCTGAGAGCACCAAGTTACTGAGTCTCAATCAGAATATATATTAAAGAAATTTATCTCTTTCTCAACACAATCAGTAAATCAAACAGATAGAAATTTGTGAACCTGATTGTTCTGAGAATAACTCGGATGGTACCAAAGTCCAATGTCCGAGTGTCAATCAAGTCTTATCCAACAAACAAGGTTGGATTTAACAACTATGATTGAACTACGCACAACCTGTGATTTGCAATTATATATAAACAAAATATAATGCGGAAAAGAAATAACACAGACACTAGATTTTTTGTTAACGAGGAAACCGCAAATGCAGAAAACCCCCAGGACCTAGTCCAAACTTGAACACCACACTGCATTAATCCGCTAGACTCTAGCCTACTACAAGTTAATTTCGGACTGGAATGTAGTTGATCCCTAACCAAGTCTCACATCGATTAAGGTATAGTCGTTCCTTACGCCTCTCGAATCTCGCAAGACTCTGCGCGTTTGATTCCCTTAGCTGATCTCACCCACAACTAAGAGTTGCTACGACCCAAACTCGAAGACTTATAAAAAATATGTCTCCCATAGATAAGTCTATTATGGTTGTTATTTCCGTCTTAAGATAAAGATCAAGGTGTACATGACACTCAACTAATAATCCGGTCTTATACTCCCGGAGAGCAACTTAGAAATATTAGTCACCTCACAATAACCTAACTGATTAACAGAAGAAGTTATTGCGGAATCACAAGAGTCTGACACGAAGAACTGTTGTGATTACTTTTTATATCTTACCTATCGGAGATAAATCTCGATAAAATCTTAGAGAAGATTAAACTCGATAGATAGAAAAAGTAAGATCAGAATACGCAACTACAGAGAAAATAGTTGGATCTGGCTCCACGAATCCCAAATGAAGTCTTTAAATCGTTAACCCTAATAATGGTTTTCAGAAGAACTGTAAACCTGGGTTAATGGAGAATCGACTCTAGTTTGCAACTAGGACACACGAGAGTGTCGCGATTAGGTTTCCCAGATGCTAGAGTTCTCCCTTTTATAGTCTTTCAAATCAGGGTTGCTTAAAATCAAAGCTAGGATAGCTTAGTAACAAAGCAATTAATATTCACCGTTATATGAACTCCTGATTTAAGATTCAAGATAAGTTTGCTTAGAAAATAAGCAATCGATCTCCACCGTTAGATGGTATTAGATTGATACACACCAATAAAATATACCTGTATTTAGATATGGATGAACCGTACCTAAACGTGTATAACAAGTTGGCTCAATAACAGTTAGCCAAAGTTAGCTATATGAAAACTTTTAGTTTAGCCATATTCATCTAACACTTCTAGATCAAATATGATGATCAATCAAGCATGATAGATAATCAAATGAATCTAAATGTGCTTTATGAGAGTTGTTCAAATATTCACTATCTCATAGAAATATCCATGAACAATTTGAAACATATTCGGTTTGGTTTATAGTTGTATAAAGTACTATACAAGAACCAATTCATGAACATAATGCCACGGTTTGCAAAACAAGTTCGAATACCTTAATTCATTAAAGTTACAGGGACTTTAGTTCACAAACTGAGTTCGCAAACGAAACTGAGTTCATGAGTATGAGTTGCCATACTTACCGATTTTAGAACCTAACCATTTTGTTCGCAAACTGAGTATGCGAACCACAGTTCCGGACCTAGCCTAGTTTTTCCGTTTGCAAACATTGTCCGCAAACCACAGTTCTGGACTTATCACAGGTAAACCCGTTCGCAAACAAGAGTTCTGGACCTGAACTAGTACTTCATAATTCGCATACAAGGTACGCATACTATGCTATATCCAGACTTTGGTAGTAGTTATAAAACTCTCATTCAATCATTGAAACATCCTTAGAAGACAACAATGGTAATCTTACACATACCACTAGCTTCAAGTAATTAATTGATCAATACGAAACTTCCCAAGTTAACATTAAATGATGTCTCACACAAATCATGTAAGATGTTCAAGGTAATTTTCACATGATCATCTTGACTTAATATTTAGTTTCCAACAAATAAATTGTCTACAACTAAACTCGTCAAGTAGATGATGAAGTTAAGCTAAAGCTAAAAAGCTTCCAACATGTATTTCGAGAAATATATATACGAGATATACTCGACTCGAAATTTCAAATGTGTATAATGCAAAGTCTATATAGCTAAACGACTTAGACCCATAAAAGATAGAATAGAATAGACTTATGAGTGATAGATAAGTTTTAGTCTCCACATACCTTTTGTTGATGAAGTTCCTCCAAGCTCTTTAGTAGATCTTCTTCTTCAATTGGTAAACGCCATGAAGTTTAATGCTCAACTACACACTTTTATCCTAATCCGAGACATAGCTATAAGTAGACTAGAAATCAAGTATGTAGTTTTGATCAACTAAACTTGACAAACAAGCTTGAGATAGCAATGCTTGCGAGTTCGACCGAGCAGTGCTCTAACAATCTCCCCCTTTGTCAATTTTAGTGACAAAACTATCAATACATATGGATTACAAAATAAATAAACTTTGTAGCTTATGATCCATCATGCTTGATTTCCTTGGCTCTTCAACTTCATTGAATTCTTCGTTACTTTAAGTTCTCCATCGATTCTGAACATGTTCAACTCAACCTCTTTGTTGTTGAAGATTCGTAGCAATAACAATACGAAAACGAAAGTTCTCAATCATTTTTATTCAGTATCATAGTATTATTATATAGAATCAAAGTCCAATTGCATCACAACTTTGTAATAATACTACAGTGATATGTATCACTCCCCCTTAGTCAATACTTCCATCTTAGAATGAAATCCACACCCCCTTACATAATGATCCGTAAATCATATGTATGTAGTATAAACTACTAAATAATTCTCCTTTTTTGTCAATATAAATTGGCAAAGGTACGAAAACTATGGGATCGTAATGAATTCTCAAAAGATAATTCATGACTAAAAAAAAACATATCAACTTTTTTTCCGATGATTTCACATAGTCGAAACTTAGTGTATTCATCAAGGAGTTTATTAAGATACAAGTTAACCCCTTCAAATTTCACAACCGCTCTCCCCATAAATATATGACAATTAAGCACAAGTCTATTTAAGAACTCTCCCCTATTTGATGTCATTCCCAAGAGAACAACATGAGCGACCTTACGTTTACGAGAAAAGAAGGATTTCTTTGGACATTAACAAATCACATGGATTTGTATCCAGTAAACCTCGAGTAAATTAATTACAAGAAGATCTTATAGATTATTTTAGTTAGAAATCAGTTAACATAAGAAAACTTACGGAGTAAATACAGTACTTTCACATAAAAATGGATCAGGGAAAGATCAATACTTCGGAATTTTTCAAAAAGTTCATTCTATCTTTTATCAATATATGCATAAAGACATAATATACTTAACTTTTGAGCATATATGAGCCAATAGCATAATTCACGAACTTAAACGCATATATATCTCATAAGACATTGCAATATATAAAACCAATAAGATTAAATACTGCAAGTTCATCTTCCAAATAACTTAGAATTTAAATAAATAAATCTAAAAACATTGCAAGATGAAAAACGTTGGAAATAGCTATGTGTATTCATAATATTTACTATACCAAACCCTAGTTAACCTTCTTAAACATAAAAAATTCTCATAAGAAGTTTCCTAGACATTAAGATTCAGATTTCTTTGATTACTTCATACCTTTCCATGACACCATCATAAAAGGTATCATTGATGTCCTTGATTCTCTTGACAGTGGGGACTCCATGTTCATGAGTTAGAACATTCACTTTTCGATCAACAATGCGAGCAAGTTTCCTGGCCTTGATGCATTCAGAGATAAGCTTCTTCTGGTTCCGTATCAAGACCTTTTGTATTTCAAGGATTTTGGTATAACCATCGATTAGATGGTTTATTTGCAGTTGTAGGTTTGCAAATTCGACCTTTGAATCATTCTGATAATGAATTAAATTCTTGACAGACTCAGCAATCCAAGAGTTGTACTTTTTCCTTGCAATCATCTTTTTCAAAACTAGATCTTGAAACGAGCTGCATCCTTTGACGTCTTCTTCCATATCAAGATCAATCACTTCATGAGATCTTGAAGAGTTTTCCATTTTTTGTTTGAAATAGGTATGGAGATGAACAAATATATAATATATATTCGTGAATAAGAGAAATAATGGAAATCTCTTGTTATAAAAACCCTATATAAACTCTTAGGGACAAGAGTACACGGACGTTCACGGACCGTTTAATGGATCAACCAGGATCATAAAGTATCTGTTTTCAGTTATCTCACAGGTCTTCATAGCTCGATAATTAGAAGTTTCAATAGAAGTACCTTAAATTAGAGCACATGATTAACCAACAAGATACATCAGTTACTAGGAGTCAAGATATGACTCAACATTCACATGATGAAAACAATAATTTTATATTTATTATTTTACTAAACAGATGAAACACACAACCAGAAGTAATCACATGAACAACTTGAGTATCCCACAAATGTGATCCCTGCAACTCTCAAGTTAGTTCCAAGGATGAATTTACCCAGATTAGGTAACAGAGTGTAGTGATCTACATTACAAAGGATCGAAACTTAGGGTAATCTATGACTAAGTTAAGAGGAAATGAGAGGATAGACGGGATAAGAGGATAAGAGCTTAGAGTTTAGGAGAAGAAACAATTATTCAATAATTCACTGAAGAGTATCCAAGGCAGAGTTGGATACTAATACAAAGCTGTCATGCACGTAAAGCGTGTGACACAGATATTGAGCACCCGGCTAACAAGCTAAGGGCACCCATAGTTCAAATAAGAGAAAGAAAGAGAGCACCCAAAAAGTGGTTCATGACAAATACCCCCTACTCCAGTTGATTCTTGACCTCAAGAATCGTATATGGAAACCGTTGCCTTATGGAAGCTTTGTCTTCCCAAGTTGCTTCCTCGGCTATGGAGTGTGTCCAATGGACCAGGATCTGTTCTACTTGCTGCTGCTGCTTCTTGATTATTATGGTTGATAGGATCTGAAATGGAGCAATCTTCATACATCCTTGATAGTCCAAAGATGGTAATACAGTCTGAGGTAGCAATCCTGCACCAATTTTTGGCTTAAGCTGGGAGACATGAAACACTGGATGTATCCTGGATGTAGGAGGAAGTTGAAGCTTGTAAGCCACTTTGCCAAGCCTTGCAATGATTTGGTATGGACCAAAAAAATTAATTGATAGTTTTAAGCACCTTCTCAACTGAACTGAGGTTTGTCTGTATGGATGAAGCATTAAGTAGACCCAATCACCATACTTGAATTTTCTCTTTGTCCTTTTCTTATCAGCATGCTGTTGCATCCTGTGTTGAGCTTCTTTAAGAGCGTACTTGAGAATAATACCCATTGCCTGTCTTTTTTGTAAATAATCTTCAACAGATATATTAGTGGATGGTTGATGAGAAAAGATACCAAATTTCTGGGGATTGTATCCATACAAAGCTTGAAAGGGTGTGTTTTCAAACTGGAGCGATAGGTAGAGTTAAACCACCACTCAACTTGTGGTAACCAACAAACCCATTTAGTAGGTCTATATCTTTTCATGCATCTCAAATATGACTTAAGGCATGCATTCACCCTCTCAGTTTTCCCATCAGTTCGAGGGTGATATGCTTTACTCATGTGAAGAGCAGTTCCCATCTTATTAAATAGCTCATGCCAGAAGTTACTAAGGAAAATACTGTCTTTATCTGAATTATGGTAGTAGACAAACCATGTAATTTGAAGATGTTATCTAAGAATACCTTTGCTACAGCATAGGCAGTGAAGGGGTGACTCAGTGGAAGGAAATGACTGTACTTGGTGAACCTATCCACCACCACCATGATGACTTCTCTACCTTCTGACTTTGGAAGACCAGTGATGAAATCCATGGATATGTGCTTTCATGCTTGGTCAGGAATTGGAAGTGGATGTAGTAGTCCTGCTAGTGATGTGTGTGGAACCTTATGTTGTTGGCAAATGTTACATTCCTTAATGTACTGGTACAAGTCTTTCTTCATTCCCAGTCAATGGAAGTATTCCTTTGCTCTCTGGTAACTGGCTTGAGTACCTGAATGCCCTCCAGCAGCTGAGGAGTGGACTGCAGCTAATACTTGTTGTCTTAATGTTCCCATTGAGCCAATATAAACTATATCCTTGTAACTCAGAATACCCTGTTTCAGTGTGTATGCAGGTCTGCTAGAAGGAGAAACTGTCAGTTGTGGCACAAGTTCTTGCGCCAATTTGTATGAACAGTAGCTACCTTGCACTTCACTCAGCCAAGCATGTTGCAGTTGTGAAATGAGCTGACACTGTGATGAGTCATAGTGTGGTAATCTAGATAAGGCATCAACTACCTTATTCTTAGCTCCCTTTTTGTAACAAACTGTATAGACATACCCCAAGAGTTTGGAAAGCCACTTTTGTTTCACCATGGAATGGAGTTTCTGCTCTATGAAGTACTTCAGGCTATGGTGATCAGTGAATATGGTGAAATGGCTTCCCATGAGGTAAGGCCTTCACTTAGCTACTGCCATTACTATGACAAGTAACTCTTTTTCATAGGTGGACATTGAGAGAAATCTGGTTCCCATTCCCTTGCTATAGAAAGCAATTGGCTGTTTCTTTTGCATTAGAACTGCACCTACCCCTGTGTCACAGGCATTAGTCTCTATCTCAAAGGGTAGACTGAAATCAGGTATGACCAACACTGGGGTGGAAGTGACAGCTTTTTGGAGAGTATCAAAAGCTGATTGGGCATTAGTGTTCTAATGGAAATTATCCTTTCTCAGCAAGTCTGTCAAAGGTTTGCAAATAACCCCATAGTTCCTCACAAATTTTCTGTAATATCCAGTCAGTCCTAGGAATTCCCTGAGTTCCTATAAGGTGATAAGAATAGGCCACTTCAGCATGCACTCAATATTGGTAGGATCTGCTGCCACGCCTTCCTTAGAGATGATGTGACCCAGGTATTCAACTTTGTCTTAGCCAAAAGAACACTTGCTGAGCTTGGAAAATAATGTATGTTGCTTTAAAGTGCTGAGAGTGACTTCCAAATGTTTCGGGTGAGTGTTCATATCAGGACTGTAAACCAGGATATCATCAAAGAATACAAGTATAAACTTCCTTAAATGAGGTTTAAAAACATCATTCATTAAAGCTTGAAAGGACGCTGGTGCATTAGTTAAGCCAAATGGCATCACCATGAATTCATAATGCCCTTGGTGTGTTTAAAGGAAGTCTTGTAAGTGTCTAGGGGAAATACTCTAATTTGGTGATATCCAGCCCTCGGATCAATCTTAGAAAACACCTTGGAACCAAACAGCTCATCCAACAATTCTTCTATTATGGGAATATGATACTTGTCCTTGACAGTAGCTTCATTTAACTTTTTATAGTCCACACAGAACCTCCAGCTGCCATCCTTATTTTTAACCAGTAAGATTGGGAAAAAAAAGAGACCGTGGCTGGGTTGAATTACCCCTGAATTCAGCATTTCTTATACCAGTTATTCTACTACCTGTTAGAGCACTGCTCTATTGAACTCGCAAGCGTTGCTATCTCAAACTTGTTTGTCAAGTTTAGTTGTCAAAACTATAAGTCTTTATTTCTAGTCTACTTATAGCCATGTCTCAGATTAGGATAGAATGTGTAGTTGAGCTTTAAACTTCACGGCGTTCATTGATTGAAGACGAAGAACTACTAAGGGGAGATTGTGGAACTTCATCAACAAAAGGTATGTGGAGACTTGAACTCATCTATCACTCAGAAGTCTATTCTATTCTATCTCCCATTGAGACAAAGTCGTATAGCTATATAGACTTTACATTATACACATTTGATATTTCGAGCTGAGTTTAACTCGCTTATATCTTTCTCGAAATATATGTTGGAAATATTTTTGCTTTAACTACGTTCATCATTATTCTTGACGAAAGTCAAAAGATGATCATGTGAAAATCACCTGGTAACATCTTACATGATTTGTGTGAGACAATCATTTGATGTAGACTCGGAATGTTTAGTATTGATCATTTGATCACTTGAAAAATTGCTTATAAGCTAATAGTTTGTCTGAGACATATATTGTCGTCTTCTAAGAATGTTTCCATGATTGAAATGGGAGTTTAGAACAATTAACCATTTCTGGATATAACACAGTATGCATACCCGTATGCAAACTGTTGTAAGAATGATTCAGGTTCGGGAACCAAGTATGCATACCCGTATGCGAACGGTTTTAACTGTCAAAGTCCGGGAACTAAGTTTGAGTACCCTTTTGCAAACTTATTCACCTGAGTTCGGTCAGGAATGACAGTATGCGCACCCGTTTGCGAACTGTCGGATATGACCAAAGTCCGGAACTTAAGTTTGCGTACCCGTTTGCAAACTTATGAGGTTAAGTTCTAAAATCGGCTAAGTATGTTTTCATACTTATGAACAAATACATTTATAAATTAAGGAATGCAATCTTTGCAAACCGTGGCTAAAATGTTCATAAACTGATTCTTTTGAATCAATCCGATTTTGCTTCAATTGTGTCTTGTATACTTCTATGAGAATATAAACAATTGTGAAAAAGCGGGGGTCTAACAACCACACCCAATATTTCCTTCGGCAATCTGAATGGATAAACTCCAATATACTTTCAAGAGAATCAACTAGACAGTCAGACTCAATCTATAGAGAAGTATATCAAAGAGTTATATCTCTATTTCTCAATTCAATCTGCAATCAAACAAATAGGAATTTGTGAGCCCGATTGAATAAGAGAAATAACTTGGATGGTATCACAAACCAATATCCAAGTGTCAATCAATTCAATCAACAACCCAAAGGTCGGATTCAAGAACTGATTGAACTTAACGCACAACCTGTGATATTTCTATTACATAACAAAATATAATGCGGAAAAGATATAACACAGACACCAGAAATTTTGTTAACGAGGAAACCGCAAATGTAGAAAAACCCCGGGACCTAGTCCGGTTTTGAACACCACATTGTATTAAGCCGCTACAGACACTAACCTACTACCAATGAACTTCGGAATGGAATGTAGTTGAGCCCTAATCAATCTCACAATGATCAAGGTACAGTTGCGCTCCTTATGTCTCTGAACCTCAGCAGGATTCTACGCACTTGATTCCCTTAGCTGATCTCACCCACAACTAAGAGTTGCTACGACCCAAATTCGAAGACTTGATAAACAAATCTGTCTCACACTGAAAAGTCTATTGAAATAGATAAATCTGTCTCCCACATAAATACCTATGATTTTTGTTCCGTCGGTGCACAGGAACCAATTGATAAACCATACTTATATTCCTGAAGAATAGCCTAGTATTATCAATCACCTCACAATAATCTTAATCGTAGGAAGCGAAACAAGATATTGTGGAATCACAAACGATGAGACGAAGATGTTTGTGACTACTTTTAATCTTTCCTATCTGAGATAAATCTCAAGCAAATCTCAGCAAAGATAATACTCAATCATGATAGTAGAAGTAAAATCAGAACACGCAACTACAGAGAAAATAGTTGGGTCTGGCTTCACAATCCCAATGAAGTCTTCAAGTCGTTAACCTACAGGGTTTCGTGAAAAACCTAAGGTTAAAGGAGAATCGACTCTAGTCGCAACTAGTATCATACAGAAGGTGTGGGGATTAGGTTTCCCAGTTGCTAGAGTTCTCCCTTATATAGTTTTCAAATTAGGGTTTGCAATCTAAGTTACCTTGGTAACAAAGCATTCAATATTCAGCGTTAGATGAAAACCTGATTAGACTCAAGCTAATATATTTCAACCGTTAGATCGAACTTAGCTTTTTATACACAAATGAAATGTACATTCATTTAGGTTTGAGTAACCGTACCTAAACGTGTACACTAGGTTGGATGAACAGTAGTTAACCAAAGTTAGCCATATGAACACTTTTATATCAACCTTATTCATCTTAACCACAACTAGTTCAAATGACTCAAATGAAACTAGTTATAGAGTTGTTCAATTGCTATATTCTCATAGAAGTATACAAGAACACAATTGAAGAAAAATCGGTTTGATTCACTCGAATCAATTCATGAACATTATAGCCACGGTTTGCAAAAAATTGCATTCCTTATTATATAACTGTATTAGTTCATGTCACAACCGATTCTAGAACTTTAACCACTCAAGTATGCAAACGGGTACGCATACTTAAGTAGCCGGACAAAGTTTGGGTTCTCCAGTATGCGAACGGGTACGCATACCTCTGTTGATGGTGGTTTCTAGTTCAGGGCTAAAAATTGTAAAACCCTACATTTAATGTGCCGTCATTCTGCAAAGAGACAGAGTCATTCGAAAGTGATGAATACCCAACCTCTTCACTTGCGCATTTATTGAGCAATTCAGTATGTTTACCTTAAATTTATCCAGAATGGTGCATGTAGCAACAATCCCAGATATTCTGTAAATTTCGACACTCTGCCTGTATTATTCATTAATATAGGACTCATTGAATACTTTCTGTGCTGTGTTCCCCGGCTGAACCCTTAATATTGATATGACATGAAAATTAGTGTTCACTCGCAGCTGAGTAGCATGAATTTCCCGAAGTATCGAGGTTAAGGTTTGCATAAAAGTACTCAGTCAGAAGGCATGCTGCTCTCTGGCAATAAATTTAAAGAACTCAGTGTCAACACGCATAATTCAATCAATTTTGTGATAATTCACAACATTCCAATATCAACCTAATTAATTTGCAAAAATTAGGGTTTTTACGCCCTGCGCAGTACATCAGACCCTGCTGGTCGAAACTAAACCAAGGAAAACTAGGCAATTGATCCGCCATAGATTAGTAGGTGCAAAGTCCTACCCAAAATAAGAAAACAAGAAATAAAAGAGGATCCGCGGAAAATAGGAGCAACAACAAAAGGAGGTGTGGCCGTGCCATAGGCCAGCCGGCGCCACCTGCAGATGGCCACATCCCCATGCTGCTTGCCGACCCTCCTTTTTCCCATCAACCAATCAGGTCGCTCTAAATCCGCCACATGCACATGGAATGTGGTCGGGCCCATACTTTCCGGCCCTCTTTCCCATCGGCCAATCAGGTCGCTTTAAATGCGCCACGCGCACTAGAGATGTGGCCACGCCCTATGTTTGGCCGGCCCCTTTTCTATCGACCAATCAGGTCGCCCTAAACTTGCCACACGCGTAAAAAGGCCAAACCATGCCAAACGTCCACCATGCTAATTGGTTAATCAATTCCCCAAAACCGCGCCAGCATGTTAATCGGCATGCCAACATGCCATGCTATGGAAGCAACATGCCAACACGCCACTTCGCCGCAGCAACATGCCAACGTGCCACAAACAGCGCAGCTACGTGCTAACCCACTTTTTGTTCTTGGCCAACGCCATAACAGATTCAAGTCAGGGTATTCCGATCAGAACACGATTTTTGCTTTAGTGACATTGGGCGAAACCCTAATTTTTGGTCGTGGCCCAAATTACGCCACTTTGGCCCCACAACATGCCACGAGCCATGTGGGACCCATAAAACCCTAAAAAAGGCGCCATGCTATGGCCACCCATGGCTATCCTTGCGCCTGTGGTCGTTCCTACATTATGGCCCTTCCATAATTCCTTTGACACGACCACGACACCATCTACACACAAAAACGTCACCGTGCCGCGGCCACATGCCACACGCGCTTTAGGTTTTTTGCATGCCAAACCCGAATTTAGATAGGGCCACTACGCCAATCATGCCAAATAATGCCACCCAGGGCATTAAGTTTGATACGACAACTGGAGCCGATATTGTTGAGCCATATTTGGATCTAACACCAATATGCCAAGATATAACGACCGCGGCTACGCCAGGCGCTATTCGCGCCACTATGCACTGACATGTGCCAATTGCACCACTATGCCATTACCAGGTGCCAACGGAATGTGGCCATAATCAACGGCCACCTTCTCTCATGAATTACAATCTCAGCCGTCCAAGTTCTCCACGGAATTGACCATCCTATGGTAAGTCTTAGGTAACCAACCAAGACTAACCTAATAGCATCACACGCCATTCTCCTATGGCAAGTCTCCTGACTTGACTTGCCACACATGGTTATCCGCCACCTAGTTGGCGTACAATTAATCAGAATAATTAGGTCTTGCAAACAAGACCCACTCGGCAATCTGCTGCACATTTTCCACGAAAATACTCGAGACATCAAACATGTCACAAACTGGGGGATGCTCATCAGGGTATTGGTCTGGCGGTTTATAGCGTGCGGCACGCCCATTATAAGAAAGTATCAGGAAAGCGGGCAGTTAGTGGCAGCAAGAAGTAGTGGGTGTAAACTAACCCGTTTCTTTCATAGTGGGGACGTGGTTTTTAGCATTTACACATTACCCCACCTCTCCATCACTCAACCACTCCCACTTCCTACGAGATCAGGTGCGTTCAATTATGACTTGTATAAATAGGTTTATACCTATTTCGACAAGACACAACAGTTTTGGTTAACAACAATACAAGTATCCAGAAATACACAAAAGAACTGATAGCTTACATTCCGTAAGCCAGTTCCATATTCTGATACAAGTCATAAAATAGCCACACCTTCAGGGTTAACCATTCTGATCTCAACACCTTCTTTGCTTCCCTCCCTAAGACCAACCCTTTTCCTTCACTTTGTGACCGAAGCAAGACTGGAACGACCATTTCTTTGTTTAGGCCAGGATTGTACATCAGATTAATCTCTCGAATCTAAAGTACTCCCGTGCAGTGCATTTGTTTAAGGTCTAAATTCGTTACTCATCAACACACCCAAATTTACCAAAACCAGCAGAAATAGTTTTTACCCCTAAACAACTTGCGACCACAGTTGGAGATTAATCTCTCGGTTGCAAATCAGTTTCTCAGGATTAATTCCATTTTTCTCAACTTCAAAAGGGTGGATCTTAGATCCAATTCAATCATTAAACTCAATTTAGGTTCAACAACCAATTTCAATTCCGGTGTTCCGTTCGTTAAGAAGCTTCACAAAAATGCTATTTCAAGCAATGCTACTGGAAATGCCTTGGATAGCCGAGTAACAATAAATCTCCCAGATGAAAGGACCATAAAGCCGCGTGAAGACACATGAAGACGTTATTACTACTTAAGAAGGCACGGTGGCTTCTCTCGAGGTCCGAATGGAGCAGCCACATCTGCAACACCATAAGTGTTATATGGAGCAAGCCGGAAACGCCTCAAAGTTATCACCGATATTAATGTTTCCAGGGTCCACACTCAGGGAGATAAAAGGAAAGATTCGCATAGCCGTTGTTTCAGTATGGAGATAGTCGACAACAAATCTAAACACCAGTGGAGTCCTAGAAAGGCACTTGCAGAGATCACGAAAGCGAGGGTCTATCTCCATTCCACCACTACTACCATTTTATGGTAAGGATTATCCGCTATCACTTCATCAACAAAATGTATAGATCCAGACCATTGCGCAATTATGGGAATTCGTACATCTACAATAATAAAGGAGGCTTGACATATCTTCAAATCATTCATAGGGGTTCGCCTATTATGCCGACCCAAGCAAGAGCAAGCCCGGGATATCTTCAGATCTACTGGAGCCGACACATCAAGAGAGCAGCCTCAAGAAGATAACAGTGCCCGCACCATCATGTCAGGAAAGAATCCACAACCGAGATAACTTCACGCAGAGGAAGATTCGAGAAGTTGCTGCACCAAAAGGATCCACGTTTCCCATATTTCCTTTTCCCAGGGAAGCGGGTAATGCTGAAGAGTTCTCCAAATTGCCTACCGGAAGAACCTACACCGGATGTTCCAGCAAAATAACAGGCATCTCGATGACTACGTCAAGAGATCCAAAATTGAAGCCCTCGATTTCCAAGTATACTGCTGGTACTAACACATCAACAGATAACTCACAAAGAGATACACCTCATCAGCAGCATCACCCACGGACATGGCATGTGGTTTAGAAAGGTTACGGGTCGTTTTGCAAGAACTCCTTCAGAAACGTTTTTACACTGCCCTCCGGAAGAATTGAAACTGGTGCTAATTGGTGAAGAATATTGGAGTGATACATATACCAAACGATTCGTATGGAATTCTTCTACAACATACTAAAAGGGCATATCAATCCTATGAATGAGCTATAAATGGAAGCCGAAACTCTTGACTACGTGACAGCTGAAAAACCCACATAATTCTTCCTGGAAAGTTATGAATTCTCGGTGTCAGGTACTTTTCACCCACCAAACGGACTCACGAATGAATAAATTATTTTTGTAAAAGTTATATTTTCCTCTTAGCAAAAGAATGAGAGGTCAATCACCTCATTCCAATATCGTACGAAGATTTTGCGCCCGTTTTGGCAAGAAGACAAGAATATGAAATTTTCATCAAGTCAATACACCAAGGTCGCATGCAAGCAATAATAGGAAAGCTGCCGCACGCAGAGAATCAAGGAAGAGCTACTTCGCCGAAATAAGAAAAGAGAAGGATAAGAAAAAATAACCTCACAGACATGAGTTATATTAAAAGGAGAAATCCTTCTTTTGGGCCATAATGTCCGAGCCACTCCTTCCTGCTAAGGTTCGTGCCCGTAACCGCCACTCCTTCCTGCCAAGGATCGTGCCGTAGCCGCCACTCCCTCCTTCCAAGGTTCGTGCCCGTAGCCGCCACTCCTTCCTGCCAAGGTTCGTGCCCGTAGCCGCCACTCCTTCCTTCCAAGGTTCGTGCCCATAGCCGCCACTCCTTCCTGCCAAGGTTCGTGCACGTAGCCGCCACTCCTTCCTGCCAAGGATCGTGCCGTAGCCGCCACTCCTTCCTGCCAAGGATCGTGTCATATCCGCCACACTCCTCCCTATCAAGGATCGTGATCGCAACCAGCTAAGGTTCGTAGTTGTGGCCACTTTTGTCCCATCCCACAAAGGATTATGGTTGTGAACAGTTTTACTCGCTTACACATCCAGCCAATCCCTTTGCTTCCATGGACGCCCATGTAATTCCAGCCAACCTACTTTGTTCCCACGACAATGTAGTGTCTTCTGATCACAGCTGCTGCCAAGAACCTTTGCTGCTCGTTTGTTGATACCAGCCAGAGCTTCACCATAGCAACAACCACTACAAAGGTAATCCGTACTTCTCCATATTTTAGTTTCACATGGAAGAAGTAATAGAGTCACCAGTACAGATTCAATATGGTGATATCTTTATCATGGTCAACCCACCGGCCATATAAGATAGAAACATGTAAACCACACTTGGGGACTGAGGCTCTACACGGAATCCCTTTACTGTCAAAGCCCAGAAGACACGGTCAACCAAAAAGTCATAACCACGACAAGGTCATCTACTCTTTAAAGGTGTAACGTAAGGATATCATCACCTCTCTGTCTGGAAGGCGCCTGCAACACTTTACGAGGCCGCGACGGATCCCAAGCCTACTCAAAGAAAACAACTTCAGTAACTAAAGAGAAGTGCGACCGGGGGCTGCTCATTGCAGTCCATCCCCGACAACAATCAAAGATTCATGAGATAACTTCATAGACACGGTTGAAACATTTTTCTTGAAGAAATAGGGGGAGCCACGATTAACAACATAACTCTCTCACTTCTACCTCTTCGTTATCCAATATATTTCATCCATGTGATGTTCCAAGCATCCCAACATCGCATCCAGGAGACTACAATAAGCTTGTATCAAATCCCATAGGCGTGGATTCAAGGTGATACAATCAAAGTAGGCTACACTTGGGGACTGAAGCCTCCTTCAGGTTTAGAAGTTTAAACACAGTCACCACCTTACCAGCGAATGCAGTAGAAGCACATCTTCTACGAGAAAATAGGCTCAGGATAATTACACATGGGGACTACCAGTATGGGATGCCTTCACTTCCCTCAACCAGGTTATTTCTGATGTCAATATCGGCACTGTCGAAGCTTTACGAGCCACAGGAATTTCTCAGCATGAAGCCGTACATGTGCATCAAAGACTCCCAAAAGCACACCACGGAGATATTCACATATCCGGCCATGTCATCAGATCTACGACCAGACAGAAGTGTAACTAGGGACTGCTCATCGCATCCCATTCGATACAATAGTCCGAGATGCAGAAGATGGTTCGAAGGATGTCGCTTGGAATGAAGTTCTTGAAGACTTGATAGCAGCACGTCGGCAACGGAACGCCTCTCAGCTCGTCTACTTCACCCAACGGCTCCGGAAGATTTCGACCATACAAGCATCCACAGCATATCATCATCGCAATCAGAAAGGCAAGAATAAGCCTTCAAGAGACCGGCTCAGCAGTCCAGACACCAAATAACTTAAAGTCAAGGACGGATCAACAACGCAGATACACTCTCCAAGATTATCCCGGACGTGATCATTGACGAGCATATATTTCATCCATCCATCCCAGGAGTGCAATGGAGTTTGGTAAATTTTGAAATCCACTGGAGAGGTTAGATGCTCATTCTTATGGAGTCAGAACCTTATTACACATTCTGGAGAAGATCGATGGTACGGTTGGGTGGCTACATGCGCAAAATAGAAAAAAACACCTACCTTAAGTTCTCTTGGCTCGCCTTGCTGCTGATTATAACTATTGGAGATTGCTTTGTTGTCGTTGACGCCGCTAACAAAGAAAATCATTCACACCGAGCTAAATGTCCAAGTTTGATCAACTACTCATGGATATTACACTCACAGCTAAAATACGAAGACAAGATGAACTTACCTTACCGCTGACGATTGGCACGCCTATGATCGAGCTGCTGCAAATGAACACAAGAAGAAGACGAGCGAATAATAAAAGGGGAGGAAGTTAGCGCGCCCTTTTATTTGCATAGCACTTTTAGAATTCGAGTAGAGGAGGTTTTTCCTTTTGGACCATGCACGGAAGAAGGCAGCTGGGCCCGTGGCGCCAACGCTCCATGGCACCAACCTCCATGACCAAGCTAGCAGCGCGCCAGCACGAGGAACACCAGCTGCTCAACCTGCAATACTTCGTGGCCAGGCCATCCGCTCAACCTGCAACGCTCCGTGGCCAGGCCAGCCGCTCAACCTGCAATGCTCCGTAGCCAAGTCAGCCGCTCAACCTGCAACGCTCCGTGGCCAAGCTAGCATTGCACCATTTCAAAGATCACCAGCCACTCGTATTTTCCGCCAAAGGTCGATCAAGATTTCCTGGTAATCCCCACATGCCTCGCCTTTTCAGTTTGTTCTCGTCTGTCACCATCTAATGCTTACCCCGCAATAGTGCCACTGTTACGCGCTAAGCAGGGGACTTAATGTTGATGGTGGTTTTTAGTTCAGGGATAAAAATTATAAAACCCTGCATTTAATGTGCCGTTATTCTGCAAAGAGACGGAGCCATTCGAAAGTGATGAATACCCAACCTCTTCACTTGCCCATTTATTGAGCAATTCAGAATGTTTACCTGAAATTTATCCAGAATGGTGCATGTAGCAACAATCCCAAATATTCTGTAAATTTCGACACTCTGCCTATATTATTCATTAATATAGGACTCATTGAATACTTTCCGTGCTGTGTTCCCCGGCTGAACCCTTAATATTGATATGACATGACAATTAGTGTTCACTCGCAGCTGAGTAGCATGAATTTCCCGAAGTATCGAGGTTAAGGTTTGCATAAAAGGACTCAGTCGGAAGGCTTGCTGCTCTCTGGCAATAAATTTAAAGAACTCAGTGTCAACACGCAGAATTCAATCAATTTTGTGATAATTCACAACATTCCAATATCAACCTAATTAATTTGCAAAAATTAGGTTTTTTGCGCCCTGCGCAGTATATCAGACCCTACTGGTCGAAACTAAACCTAGGCAAACTAGGCAATTGATCCACCATGGATTAGTAGGTGCAAAGTCCTACCCAAAATCAGAAAACAAGAAATAAAAGAGGATCCGCGGAAAATAGGAGCAACAACAAAAGGAGGTGTGGCCGTGCCATAGGCCAGACGGCGCCACCTGCAGATGGCCATGCCCCCATGCTGCTTGCCGACCCTCCTCTTTCCCATCGACCAATCAGGTCGCTCTAAATCTGCCACATGCACATGGAATGTGGCCGGGCCCATACTTCCCGGCCCTCTTTCCTATCGGCCAATCAGGTCGTTTTAAATGCGCCACGCGCACTAGAGATATGGCCACGCCCTATGTTTGGCCGACCCCTTTTCTATCGACCAATCAGGTCGCCCTAAACTCGCCACACGCGTTAAAAGGCCAAACCATGCCAAACGGCCACCATGCTAATTGGTTAATCAATTCCCCAAACCGCGCCAGCATGATAATCGGCATGCCAACATGCCATGCTGTGGCAGCAACATGCCAACACGCCACTCCGCCGCAGCAACATGCTAATATGCCACAAACAGCGCAGCTATGTGCTAACCCACTTTTTATTTGTGGCCAACACCATAACAGATTCCATTCAGGGTATTCCGATCAGAACACAATTTTTGCTTTAGTGACATTGGTCGAAACCCTAATTTTTGGTCGTGGCCCAAATTACGCCACTTTGGCCCCACAACATGCCACAAGCCATGCAGGACCCATAAAACCCTATAAAAGGCGCCATGCAATGGCCACCCATGGCTATCCTTGCGCCTTTGGTCGTTCCTACATTATGGCCCTGTCATAATTCCTTTGACACGGCCACGACACCATCTGCACAAAAAACGTCACCGTGCCGCGGCCACATGCCACACGTGCTTTAGGTTTTTGGCATGCCAAACCCTAAATTAGATAGGGCCGCTACGCCAATCATGCCAAATAATGCCACCTAGGGCATTAAGTTTGATACGACAACTGGAGCCGATATTGTTGAGCCATATTTGGATCTAACACCAATATGCCAAAATATAACGACCGCGGCTAGGCCAGGCGCTATTCGCGCCACTATGCACTGACATGTGCCATTTGCACCACTATTCCATTACCAGGTGCCAACGGAATGTGGCCATAATCAACTAGCACCTTCTCTCATGAATTACAATCTCAGCCGTCCAAGTTCGCCACGGAATTGACCGGCCTATGGTAAGTCTTAGGTGACCAACCAAGACAAACCTAATAGCATCACACGCCATTCTCCAATGGCAAGTCTCCTGACTTGACTTGCCACACATGGCTATCCGCCACCTAGTTGGCGTACAATTAATCAGAATAATTAGGTCTTGCAAACAAGACCCACTCAGCAATCTGCTGCACATTTTCCATGAAAATACTCGAGACATCAAACATGTCACAAACTGGGGGATGCTATTCAGGGTATTGGTCTGTCGGTTTACAGCGGGCGACGTGCAACACGCCCATTATAAGAAAGTATCAGGAAAGCGGGCAGTTAGTGGCATCAAGAAGTAGTGGGTGTAAACTAACCTGTTTCATTCATAGTGGGGACGTGGTTTCTAGCATTTACACATTACCCCACTTCTCCATCACTCAACCACTCCCACTTCCTAGAAGATCAGGTGCGTTCAATTATGACTTGTATAAATAGGTTTCTACCTATTTCGACCAGACACAACAGTTTTGGTTAACAACAACACAAGTATCAATAAATACACAAAAGAACTGATAACTTACATTCCGTAAGCCAGTTCCATATTCTGATACAAGTCATAAAATAGCCACACCTTCAGGGTTAACCATTCTGATCTCAACACCTTATTTTCTTCCCTCCCTAAGACCAACCCTTCTCCTTCACTTTGTGATCGAAGCAAGACTGGAACGGCCATTTCTTGGTTTAGGACAGGATTGTACAGATTGATCTCTCGAATCTAAAGTACTCCCGTGCAGTGCATTTGTTTAAGGTCTAAATTCGTTTCTCATCAACACACCCAAATTTACCAAAACCAACAGAAATAGTTTTTACCCCAAAACAACCTCCAAACTAAGTCGAAATTCCCGGACATAAACCTTACGCCAGTACGCGTACCGGTATGTGTACTTAGGTACCCGAAATTTCACAAACCAACAGGTACGCATACGGGTATGCATACTATGGTTCCCGGACATGGATTACATATATGCAAGAACACATACTATGTTCAATAATGGTTAAGTGTTCTAAACTCTATTTCAATCATTGAAACATTCTTAGAGGATGACGTTAGCTGTTTTCACGAACTATTAGCATCAAAGAAATTTTCAAGTTATTGAAATAATCATTACGAAACATTCTAAGTCTACACCAAATGATTGTATCACACAAATCATGTAAGATGTTACTCGGCGATTTTCACATGATCATCTTTTGACTTTAGTCAAGAATATAAGATGAAATTGGTCGAAGCGAAAGCTTACCAACACATATTTGGAGAAATATGTAAGCGAGTTAAACTCAGCTCGAAATCTCAAATGTGCATAATCGAATACTATATAGCAATACGACTTTTGTCTCAATATAGGAGATAGAGTAGAAATAGACTTTCCAAGTGATAGATGAGTTTCAGTCTCCACATACCTTTTGTTGATGAAGTTCCAAAAGCTCTCCTTAGTAGTTCTTCGTCTTCAAATGATGAACGCCGTGAAGTCTAATGCTCAACTACACAATCTATCCTAGTCCGAGACATCTCTATAAGTAGACTAGAAATCAAGACTTACAGTTTTGATCACTAACATTGAAAAACAAGCTTGAGATAACAACGCTTGCGAGTTCGACCGAGCAGTGCTCTAACAATCCCCCCCTTTGTCAATTTTTGTGACAAAACTATCAATACATATGGATTACAAAATAAATAAACTTTGTAGCTTCTCATCCAAATGCTTGATCTCCTTGGTTCTTCAACATTTCTCGAAATCTTCATCACTTCCAAGTACTAAAGTGATTCTGAACGTGTTCAACTCAACATCATAGTTGTTGAAGATCCGTAGCAATAGAATTGAGAAAACAGTTGCTCTCAATCATTGTTATACAGTGTCATAGTATTATTACACAGCATCAAAGTCCAATTGTATCACAACTTTGACAATAATACTATGGTGATATGTATCACTCCCCCTTAGTCAATACTTCATCTCACACGCACCCCCCCCCCCCCCCTACATAATGATCCGTAAACCATATATATTTGTAGTGTGAACTACACATTAATTCTTCCCCTTTTTGTCAATATAAATTGGCAAAGGTACGAAAACTAGTGAGATCCTAATGAAATTTTCGTATAGATACTTCATGACCAAAAGAGAACATATCAACTTGTTTCGATGATTTCACATAGTCGAAACTTAGTGTATTCATCAAGGAGTTTATAAAGATATAAGAAAACTCCTACAATATTCCACAGCCGCACTCCCCACAAAGATTTGGCAATTAAACACAAGTTCAAATAAGAACTCTCCCCCATAAAATGTCATTCCCGAAAGAACAACAAGAGCGACCTTACTTTTACAAGAAAAGAAGGATTTCTTTGGACATTAACAAATAACATGAAACATGAATTTGTATCCAAAAATCTCAATTGAATTAACCATAAGGAAAATGATCAATTAAATTGGCCATGCTCAACATAAGAAAACTTACGGAGCAACACAGTACATACACAAAGATGTGGATCAGGGAAAGACCAATACTGCGGAATAATCAAAGATTCATTCTATTTTTAATCACTATTTGCACAATGACATATAATAGACTTAATCTTTGTAAACAAAAGTTCATCCTATCTTCCATCAATATTTGCATATGACATAATAGGCTTAACTTTTGTTTTCAAAATTTCATTATATCTTTTATCAATATTTGCATACCGACATATAATAGATTTAACTTTTGAACAAATATGGGACAGTTAAGGTTCACGAACGTAAACAACATATCCCATAACAATTTGCAATATATAAAACCATAAAGATTAATACTGCAAAAATCATCTTCCAAATAACTTAGAATTTAAATAAATAAATCTAAAAACATTGCAAGATGAAAACGTTGGCAATAGCTATGTGTACTCACAATAATTGCTATTCCAAACCTAGTTATCCTTCTTAAAAACACAAGAATAAATTCTCATGAGAAGTTTCCTAGACATTAATTAAGGTTCATTGATAACCTCATACCTTTCAATGAATCCATCATAGAAAGTGTCGCTAATTTCCTCGATTCTCTTGACCGTGGAAACACCATGTTCATGAGTTAGAACACATACTTTTCGATCAATAACACGAGCTAGTTGTCTAGCCTTAACACAGTCCACGATGAGTTTCTTATGGTTCCGTATCAAGATCTTTTGGTTAGCAAGGATTCTTGCCTGACCATCTAAGAGATGATTTATTTGCAGCTGAAGATTTGCAAACTCGACCTTTGAATCATCTTGGAAACGAGATAAATCCTTGACAGATTCAGCAATCCAAGAGTTGTGCTCTTTCCTTGCAAGCATCTTCTTCAAAACCAGTTCATGAACCGAATCACGTCCTTGAGTGTCTTCCTCCATATCAAGATTCACAATCTCTTGAGATCTTAAAGACTCCATATAAATTTTTGTTATCAATGGATCAACATAATATAGAATATATATATATGTGTTTGTGAACAAGAGAAGGAACTCCTTGTTAAGGCAACCTTGTGAACTCACAAGAGGAGGACACGGACGTTCGTGGACCGGTCACAAAAGAAAGATGCATTACAGAAAAATCCAATAAGAGGAAACACATTATTTGCTTACTTAGCTCAATAATTTAGAGGGTTTTACTTCAAATTAGAGCTAGAGACAGGATCAGCAGGATCCAAAGACTAAGAAAAATAACGTAAACGCAAACGCAAAATAGATACTATCATACAACTAATCTTGAGACTCCCACAATGTGACAACCCTGAATTTATATTAATAGTCTGGCCGGCCCTATCAATAGTAATTCAAGATCTTTCCATACAAACATAAGTCCATATAGCTCACGCTAGTCAAAACGTCTAACTGAATTGAAAGTAATATTCAATTAAAAACAATACTGCAAGAAAAATCTCTTTTTCATAAGAATAAGTACCGAACTGGACTAGAAGTTCAACTGAATTAATAAATAAATATTTTAGTTTTGACAAAGTTTTGATAAGAAGAATATTTGAAAAGAATAACAAATAACAATATGATAACCTCGTAGAAAATAAAGGGAAACAAATTCAATAAAAAAAAACCACATCAAGGAAGAGGTTCCACATCTTCCCAGATACTGCAGCGGAAACTCAAGAAAACCCCACAACTAGCCCCCTTTGTTATTCTGCTACCTGAAAGAGGAAAAATCAACACAAGGTCAGAGCCTTGGAAATGCAAGTTCACTCTCATTCCATCATATATACCGATAGCATATAAGTAACAATTGTTTCAAGTCAGACTACACCTTTTTAACCATGGAACTAAGAAAATCAGATATTGATAAATTTAAACCAAACATTACCGGTTACCCTCGATCATTCACAATTCAAAGATACACAGAGATACCACCATAAATTATTTT
>JAJJMB010003633.1:3324998-3355771 GCA_023531105.1 Papaver atlanticum
ATCACTTTAAAGAAGAATATTGCATGAATATTGATTAGAGTTTATCAATTAATTGGTCAATGGTGGAATCCAAAGTCTCGGTATTTTCTTATTATTGTCAAAACAATTCTATTTAATTTTCGAAAATCCTTCACAAGTTCGAGCAACGAACCTTTTTACCACTACAACTATAAAACGACATCACTTACATGATTTGACAGATACATAACTTTTATCAGAACAATTCTTTTCCTCAATCAAATTGAGTTTTTCTAAGAATTTGAAAACACCTTCAAAAGCTTTAAATAGATCTTTGTCAATAGATCTATCATGATAGTATTCCTCAAAAAGATTAAGAAGCAATCTAGTGAGATTCCATACCTTAGAGCTTTGACTTCGTTTTCTCGACCGATTTTTCTTAGAAGGACTTTAAAAAAAATATTAAACTGTTTTTCATCATCTAAGATTTCCATTGTCTTAGATGAAGAGAGATTACCTAGGGGGACCAGAGGTCTAGTAGATAATAAGCTTTGAACAATCTTTAAGGACTTCTGACGTGCGTTACAGATTCCCAGAACAAGTTTCCCAAAGTAATTTCCCATAAGGGCAAACTTTAAAGGATCAGTCAAACACAAACTTATTAGTTTTATAGTGTTTGCCTGCTCTGATACCAATTGAAAAAGCAGGGGTCTAACAACCACACCCAATATTTCGTTCGACAATCTGAATGAATAAACTCTAATATACTTTCAAGAGAATCAACTAGACAGTCAAACTAAATCTATAAAAAAGTATATCAAAGAGTTATATCTCTATTTCTAAATTCAATCTGCAATCAAACAAATAGGAATTTGTGAGCCCGACTGAATAAGAGAAATAACTTGGATGGTATCACAAACCAATATCCAAGTGTCAATCAATTCAATCAACAACCCTAAGGTCGGATTCAAGAACTGATTGAACTTAACGCACAACCTGTGATATTTCTATTATATAACAAAATATAACGCGGAAAAGAAATAACCCAGACACCAGAAATTTTGTTAACGAGGAAACTGCAAATGCAGAAAACCCCGGGACCTAGTCCAGCTTTGAACACCACATTGTATTAAGCCGCTACAGACACTAGCCTACTACCAATGAACTTCGGACTGAAATGTAGTTGAGCCCTAATCAATCTCACACTGATCAAGGTATAGTTGCGCTCCTTATGTCTCTGAACCCCATCAGGATTCTACGCACTTGATTCCCTTAGCTGATCTCACCCACAACTAAGAGTTGCTACGACCCAAAGTCGAAGACTTGATAAACAAATCTGTCTTACATAGAAAAGTTTATTGGAATAGATAAATCTGTCTCCCACAGAAATACCTATGATTTTTGTTCCGTCTTTTGATAAATCAAGGTGCACAAGAACCAATGTATAAACCAGACTTATATTCCCGAAGAACAACCTAGTATTATCAATCACCTCACAATAATCTTAATCTTATGGAAGCGAAACAAGATATTGTGGAATCACAAACGATGAGACGAAGATGTTTGTGACTACTTTTAATCTTACCTATCGGAGATAAATCTTAGCAAAGATTGTGAGTACCAAAAATCTGTTGTGCCACGTGGCACAATATTAAAGGTGGAGCAACTTATTATGTTGCAATGACTCACACTACATCTTTCGTTGGGATGCTTAGTTGTGAAGCTATCTCCCTCAACGTGTGGCGCACTATTAAAGGAGGGAGTAGCAAAGTAAGCTACAACATACTACGCCAAATCACTACCAAGAGTGCTTAACTTTTAAGCAATATGGTGTAGTGTAGGCACATGGGTGTGTCTGTCTGTCAGAGGTAGCTCAGCAGTCTGCACAGCTTTTAGTACGAAGACGCGTTCTTTAACCACGCGCGCTCAGAGTACGTGGCATCCTATGACTGGGAAGGTATGCGGTCAACGAAGGTACAACTTGTACGGAGGTTTCACAGTTCACAATGGCACGTAGGGGGAGCTAAGGTGGCATCGTCTGATTAGAGATGGTGGGCGACCAACGAAGGTACCATATTGACCAAGTACCATCGGATCTCGATGGAACAGAAGACAACAAAGATATCCATGATGCATGTGGAGCTATAAATACCCATCCTTATCTCAAGAAGAAAAGAGGACAATTGGGTTAGTTAGGAATTAGGGAAAGACTCTCTCTACTATTTTATTTTAGGAGCTTCATACTCTCTTTAATGGAGTTCTTCCACCCGTTTATACCAAGATCATCAATAAACTTATCATCTTTTCCCGTGGACGTAGGTTAGGATTAACCGAACCACGTAATCTCTTGTGTGATTTGTTAACTTAGTTGCACTTACATTATCTTCTCACTTAGCTATTTATTTACGAAGTTATCTCTGTTTTCTGAGCTATCTGCTCATCTGAGATATCTCTTTATTTAGCTTATTTGCTTACTTCAATCTGTTTTACAGACATACCTTTGTTTTCTTAGTATCTACTCTTACGAAGTATCTTTACTTACTTAGTATATGATCTTCTGAGTAGATCTCATTTCGAACATATCTTTTATTTACTCAGCGATATCAGTTCAACTGAGGTATCCATACTACTTAGTATTGGATTCTCTGAGTTGTTTAGATTAGGTAGATTATGGGAAAAATAGTAGTCACAGTTTGGCGCTAGAAACGAGCTGGACCAAAAAGCTCTCAATTTTCGTTATTTTTACTATTTCATCATCTTTTTTCTTTAGATCTTCGTTAGAAGATCGGATCTAAGAATAAGAGAGTTGGATCTTACTTTCTAGTAAAGATTTATCATTCTTTGACAAGTTTTCCGAGTATTAAACCTCAAAAAAAGCTTGTAATCTTACGGATATACAAAAAGTGGTTATGAAACACCATTAAAAACACTTTTCAAAGCTTAAAAAGCTATTATTTTATTGTTATTTGCTTGCTAATGAGCAAACCTTCTTTGGATTTGAATACCTTTGTTTCCGAGGGAATCTCAATAAAAGTTTTTGAGTAAAATTCCTAAGGTTATTTTTGAACTGAGGGTCGTTTTCTTTAACAGACGCCTTCTTTTACCCAGCTTGCAGTAGTCTCTGTCGTTTTTGAATATCTGAGGAACCTTCTTTACCTTAGCTTGCATACTCTCTGTCGTTTTTGAATCTGAGGTTCATTTAGGAACTAAGTTCCAAACATTGGACAGTTCTATTAAATACAACTCAGCACATATATCAGGAAACATAAATACGAAGGTCCAAATCACGAAGCCTTTGAGCGAAAATAAAGCTTATATTTGGCTCGAGTGTATTCATATACACTTTCAACAGCCAAAGAAAAAAAAGAAGAATGTCCTTGGCTCGTACGTATCTAAGTACGAGAAGCCATAAGAAAAAACGGAGCTTATCTTTGGCTCGAATGTATTTATATACATTCTCAACGGCCAAAGACTATTATGAAAACTGCCTTTGGCTCGTACGTATCTAAGTACGAGAAGCCATAGGAAAAAACGTAGCTTATTTTTGGATCGAATGTATTTATATACATTCACAACAGCCAAAGACTATTACGAAGACTGCCTTTGGCTCGTACGTATCTAAGTACGAGAAGGCATAGGCCAAAGACTATTACGAAGGCTGCCTTTGGCTCGTACGTATCTAAGTACGAGAAGCCACGGGCAAAAATGAAGCTTATCTTTGGCTCGAATGTATTTATATACATTCTCAACATCCAAAGACTATTACGAAGGCTGCCTTTGGCTCGTACGTATCTAAGTACAAGAAGCCATAGGCAAAAATGAAGCTTATCTTTGGCTCGAATGTATTTATATACATTCTAAACAACCAAAGACTATTACGACGACTTCCTTTGGCTCGTACGTATCTAAGTACCATCAGCCACGGGAAAAAATGGAACTTATCTTTGGCTCGAATGTATCTATACACATTCTCAACAGCCAAAGAAAATTACGAAGGTTGTCCTTGGATCGTACGTATCTAAGTACGAGCATCCATGGGCAAAAACGAAGCTTATCTTTGGCTCGAATGTATTTATATACATTCTCAATAGCCAAAGACTATTACGAAGACTGCCTTTGGCTCATACGTATCTAAGTACGAGAAGCCAGAGGCAAAAACGGAGCTTATCTTTGGCTCGAATGTATTTATATTTATTCTCAATAGCCAAAGACTATTACGAAGACTACCTTTGGCTCGTACGTACCTAAGTACGAGCAGCCAGGGGCAAAGATGGAGCTTATCTTTGGCTGGAATGTATCTATACACATTCTCAATAGCTAAAGACAATTACGAAGGCTGCCCTTGGCTCGTACGTATCTAGGTACGAGTATACAGGGGCAAAGATGGAGCTTATCTTTGGCTTGAATGTATTTATACACATTCTCAACAGCCAAAGACTATTACGAAGGCTGCCCTTGGCTCGTACGTATTTAAGTACGAGTATACAGGGGCTAAGATGGAGCTTATCTTTGGCTCGAATAGACTCATATACGTTCTCAACTGCCGAAGACAATTACGAAGACTTTCCTTGGATCGTACGTATCTAAGCACGAGCATCTAGGGACGAAGATGAAGGTTATCTTTGGCTAGAACGTGTCCATACATGTTCTCAGCAGCCAAAGAAAAATGCAAAGGCTGTCCTTGGATCGAACGTATCTATATATGTTCTCAACATCCAAGGACAAATATAAAGACGAAGGTGATCTTTGGCTCGAACGTATCAATACACGTTCTCAGGAGCCAAAGTCAAAAAGCGAAGGTTATCTTTGGCTCGAACATGTTGATACATGTTCTCAGCAGCCAAAGATAAAAACGAAGAATGTCCATTACTCGAACGTATTTATATGCCAACAATAAAGGACAAAGATAAAGACAATGATGCAGCTTCCAAAGTCAAGGGCACGCCGCTATCATCTCATGATCACTGGGGCAGTTACAATCTAAGATGTGGCCAAACAAAATGCGATTATGTTTATCGAAGAAAATACGGAGAAGCTCATGGCGAGGCTCAACCCTTCGTCCTGCAAAGGACCCTCTGTTTCTTTTATTTTTCTTTAATGCAGGATACGGAGGATAAGGGTCAAGCCTCTTACAACCTGGAAGCTTCCAATTTAAGTCGAGGAGAAAAAGTTCAAGATACAACTTGCATGGAAGGTCAAGTCTTCGTTCCTCTACAATTCTTAAGCTTATCGCTTTGCGAATTTTCGGGGGCAAAGAAAGGTGTGTAACATCAACATCATCAAAGAAGGTCGATCCTCCCAACAAGATCTATAGACGAAGGCGGGGGTCACGATAATTGGAGCCAAAGACATCAACAATGGTTGTGTTTTACAACTTAAGTCTGAAACCGAAGGTATGCATGGGAGTGAAGCCTGTTAAGGGAAGACTCACCTCTGCCAGCCATACATGGGAGCGAAACCACTTAAAGGCAGACTCACCACCGTCAAGCATACATGTGAGCGAAGCCTGTTAAAGGCAGACTCACCATTGCAAAGAATGAGTTATTCAATCCAAAGCTACGAAGGTATAAGTCAACAAAGCCTGTGTGCGTAGGTGTATGCATACTCAACGAGGCTACAACTCATACTCAGCTACGAGGAGTCACACGATGACGCATAAGCAGATGCAACCTCTCGACCACCACTACTGCGATGCTCCCAGCCTAGCAATGCACAAAGCATGTATACTCTTGTATACCCACAAGTGCACAACTCAAACACAACGAGGAACGAAGTCTGTATATATATGTATAGCCCAAGCCTCAGCAATACCCCAACTCTCCAACTTGGGGAACATACGAAGTGCCAAGGACTAATGCAAGGGGAAGTTCGTCGAAATAAGAAACTCTTCAAGGCTAAGAAGAAGCGACAATTCAATCCTAGGAGGTACCCTTCGAATACACAGAGTGCCAAAGGAATTGGTATTTCTATTTTATGCACGAACGAAGCCTGCAATAGCAACTCACTGCAACCAGAACGAAGCCCACAAGGGGCATCTCACTACACACAAAGTACCCTGTGACACCCATTAACTAAAAAGAGGCTCCCCAGGACGAACATGTAGCTGACACCGACGAGGAGGCAACTTCAAATTACATGGACGAATGCTCCATAAATGCAAATACTTTTCCTTTAAAAAGCTGCAAGAACCAGCGTTCAAAAGCAAAAAGGGGCAAACATACACCAATCATGGCGCCTATACAACATCAGTTAAAAACAACAAATACATGTTGAAGGTAATACAATTTTAAGGTATGTTATCTTTATAGGATATAATTATATATGTAATTGCATTTTATCCCTAGAAAGAGGTATTATAAGCCTCAACAATCAATATAAAGCTTGGATTTCGAATATAGCTTTTAATGCGTGTGAAATGAAACAAACATGCAAAAACAAAGGGTTAGAACTGACACCCACTGTCAGAATTGACGGAAAAAATAAAGGGCTAGAAATGACACCCACAGTCAGAATTGACGATGAGGCAGGACACGGCATAAGTGCGCATATGTCAATCTCGGATCCTCGGGGAAAACGAATCCCACTAAGAGACAAATAATAAGCAATATATCCCACAAATAGAGATACTCTGTCGAAGTAAACGTCCTTTGAGCTGAACGCGTAGGGTTACATGAAAATTATTGCCCACGTAGGGACCCTCGCCACCACTGTACCTTCTGGCCAAAGGATACTCTGGTAGGACGTTGAATGTTCCACCAAGATTAATCATACCTTAGCACCGAGCGATGGCTTGATTGTGCGACAAACTGGACACACTATGTCATAAATATTGTACAACAAAGCAAGCAAAATGCTATAACACACATTACCAAAAGGTAAAAAATACGAAGCGGTATATGTACGTATCATATTTACACAGGTACAAACAATACGGCGAAAAGCTTAACCGAAGATAAAGGTTCAAAAAGGTATACTTCCATTGCAAAGGAGCGAAGCTACAACAACGAAAGTACACTAGGAGGCAAGTAAAGAGACATCTTAGAGTCACCTTAGCCGAAAGAAAAACTAAAAGGTAAATAATATACGCCTAAGCAATAAGCTCAAATTCAGCTAAAACTTAGCTGCGTGCTATGAGGGGGGTACCTTCTATCCTTATTATATCTTGCTCAGGCGATGGCTGGTCCAAAAGGTAGCAAAAATACCTAAGCAGCGAGCGAAGGCTCCGCTTTAAAAATGGGTAAAAACCACCATCCCAGTCTAAGCTGTCGTTTACGAAGGCATGGCCCTCGTAAACAAATACATACATGCATGCATATGTACGTACATGCATACATACATACATACGTGCATAAATATATACAAGCATACGCATATTTGTGTGATAATATTAGCATCAGAATCTTATACTTCAATACTTATACAAGTACTTCATCAAATTACTTCAATACTTTGAAGGTACCTCAGTAATATACTTCGATACTTCTGTACTTCGAAGGTACCTCAGTAATATACTTCGATACTTCTGTACTTCGAGGGTACCTTAGCAAATTACTTCGATACTTCTATACTTCGAGGGTACCTCAGTAAATCACTTCGATACTTCTATACTTCGAGGGTACCTGGGCAATTTACTTCAATACTTTGAAGGTACCTCAGTAATATACTTCGATACTTCTGTACTTCGAAGGTACCTCAGTAATATACTTCGATACTTCTATACTTCGAGGGTACCTCAGTAAATCACTTCGATACTTCTGTACTTCGAGGGTACCTCAACAATTTACTTCAATGGTACCTCGGCGAATTACTTCAAGGATACCCCAGCAAGTTGCTTCGAAGGTATCTCAGCAAACTTATTTGATACTTCGATGATATTTTCAGCGAAATAAACGAAGGAGGATCAAGATTTTTTCTTAAGGGTCATTCTTCAAACAACCCTCAAGAAAAGGGGCAAACTGTGAGTACCAAAAATCTGTTGTGCCAAGTGGCACAACATTAAAGGTGAAGCAACTTATTATGTTACAACGACACACACTACATCTTTCCTTGGGATGCTTAGTTGTGAAGCTATCTCCCTTGATCGTTGTTGTATGCGTCAAAAATAAATTCACTTTCTCACTTCAACTAAATATAAATATAGTATGTGATAAGAAAGAGTTCGTTCCACGGGAGGCTTATGTTGTTATGCAATTTCAGTTTCTAAAGTAACCAAGGGGGGATTTTTGTTTTATCAATGCAATAAAAGTAAATCAACGCAGTAAATAATTGGAAGTAATCAATAAGATGAGAATATTGGTCAAGGAATTCATCTTCAATCTCAAACAAGTGCTTATATACATGATTAGAATTACAATTTAATCTCTTTTATTATCAAAAGCCCTAGACTATCAAGTGAGCAAGTTAATCCGTTAATTTCCTAAATTCATCAACACACACATTAGAGCTGCGTATGTGAATTCTACCTAAAGAATAACCTAACGCCTTGCGCTAATTAAGTTCAATTCCTAGGAGCATTACGTTTCAGAAATAGGCTAATCAATGCAATTGTCATACATTGCGCATGACAATTCGGACAAGGGTCAAACTCTACATATGATTACGAGAGTGTATCACTACAAACCGTATTCATATCATGCTACTTGTATTTAGGGTTATCGCTTGATGAAAAACCCTAAATTAGCTATGGACAAGGATGCAAGTTCAATTAATTGGCCACTTAACTAAATAAGCATCTAAATCCTATCACAATACATCAATCATGTGATTATAAAAATAGTAGAGGTTTGAACGATAATCAAGAGAGAAAACTAATACATAACTCAAGTACAAGTTTTAGATATAGGACTACATCCTTAACCAATAATATTAAATTAGCTACTCATAGCTATGGAGTTCATCAACATAATAATAATGAATTAAAGAAGATGAAAGCAAAGCAAACCCTAGTAGCGTAAACAAAAGCGGCTCTCTCCTTAGCTCCAAGTAGAATACGTGATCCTCCAAAGTCCATAAGATAGAAGTCCACCAAGCCCATACAACCCACATGTGGAAACAGCCAGTAAAAATCTCCGCCAAAAAAAATAGTCGCCGGAAAACTGGTAAACTGGACTGAAGTTGGCCGGGAATGTCACCGGGAACAGCATCAGGTGACTGGCAAATCACCGGTCAACTGTCAACTCAGACAGGTCAACTGAGTCGACTCGGGTCAAGTGAGTCATAACCGAGTCAGGTATGAGTCAGATTGGTATTGGCCAAGGCCATTGCACAGGCCATTCACAAAGTTGCGCCATGATGGTGCAGCATACTGATACATCCTTCCTTACAAGCCTAGCATTTATCTATCTCATTTCAGCTTATGCCCAAACTGTATCATTCACCATTACATACACTCTAACAGCAACAGCCACCAAAGCAAGTCAGATTCAACAACTCATTCCATCTCTTAACTCACTGCAGTAGCAAACACACCATCACTCCAGCTCAACAACCACAACAGCAACTTCTCTACTCAGGTCCATCTCCCCTCTGATCTTCTTGAGCACCAGATTGTTGTAACAGATTCAAGTACCCATTTCTCAGCAACACTGGTTCCATCTTCTAATTCTCATAACCCACAGAACCAACAACCACCTCTGGAGCACAGAGCATAACCCCACAAAGCACAACACCTTGACTATCTCAGCTCCATATCCCATACAACAGAAAACAAACCCTGCAATCACCATAATTCTCACGGAAACAGCACACACATCAAAAATTACAGTATTACTTCCCTGCAATGTATTTTTCCTACACATTCATCTAACTTGTCAAGCATTCATTCTTGCCTTCTGTAATCAGTTCAGCTTCAAATGGCGATATCTACGAGAATCTCAAGCCATCAGCAACAAACTCGCATCTCAGTATACTACCCAAAACAGCTTCGTTTGAGCTGCAATCACCAGCTCATTATAACCACCACTGCATCAGACTTGCGAACCTGCACAACCCATTAGCAGCATTACCTTGTCTGTCTTAGGCCAGTACTTCCCATTGCAACCACCAGACCACTTCAGATAGTAGCATAACCTTCTTGCTCACAATCAGAAACCCAAAACAGTTCAATCCCCCAGCTGCATATTGAGTTACACAGTACCCATCTCAGATGCTTCTTGTTCCTGTGACTCATACAAGCTCAATGAGCTCATTTCTTCATTCATTCTTCTTTGAATCACCAATTCCATCTCCTGTCCTTGAATCCATATCATCTCTACCAGAACCACCATGAGCACCTGTAACTGCATTTGTTCACTGCACTTGGTACCTGAACCTAAGCATTCATCTAAGACTTGAGCATTCATTCTAACATCCATATCACCAGGTCCTCAGCCATTCTGCTACCACCACTAGCTTCAAATCAGACTTCCTAAATCTCATTTACTTAGCAGCTTTAGATCCATCTCCACCCCCAGTTGCAATCACTGTGCTTCTTAATTCCTTGTAGCTGTGTGTTGCATCTTCTCAATCTCTCAGATTCCACCAGTTCAACCACCAGGATCGATCTTCTCTGTAACATCTTGAGCACCAATTTCTGTTATACAATACCCATTCACAGATTTTTAGATTCATAATCACCACCAACAAAGCACCAGTAACTCCATCTGAATTCACACAAACCCTAATTCCATCAGAGCCAGCATACTCTGTAGCAAATTCACCACCAACACCAGCTTGTAGTTGTTCTTCTCGGTGTCTGAATCTTCTGAATCTTCATCTCCATAAACAATTCACAACCAGGAACCGCAAAAATCCATCAAACCCATCTTCTCAATCCCTTGAATTTCTCGATTCAGAACTCAATTTAACACAGCAACCTCCATCTTCTTTCTTCCAATGATGAGACCCTAATTCCTTTGATTTCCCCCATTCCATTCTTTCATCTCTGAATTTCCCTTTCTGTGAATTTCATGAAGCCGCCATCTCCTTCTTTCTTTCAGGTAAAGAAGATAATAATGAGAAGAATTATCTCCTCTGAATTTTAGGGTATGTGTAAGAGTGGGAATAGATATAGCCACCCAGATAGAGTAGACAAGGGGTATCCAGGATGATTGAAGGCACCCAAGAGTTGATACGAGCCACCAGAGAACGACAGTTCCTTTTCTTCCATTGTGCTTCCACCAACGGCAGCCGTCTCTTACTTCTCAGATTCACTTCTTCTCTTCAATTTCTCTTCATCACTAAAGTTGACATGCTTTTCAGACGATAATTTGCATCACTAAAGCTGACATGCTTTTCAGACAAAGATGAAGAAATAAAAGCAAATAATGAGAAATAATTTCGCCTCCAACAACATTTGCACCTTTTTGCCTTTTAAGCGACGTTTCTTCTTCTTTTGTTCCAAATGACTACAAAGTACCTAAACACTCAACATAAGATACATATTTTACAAGAAAACTTAGCAAAGAAAGCATAAACAATAGATAAATATCAAGGTGTTTTAGATACCTATCAAATTCCCACACACTTAGACTTTGCTAGTCCTCGAGCAAATCAAACAAAATAATTATAAAACATACATAAAACTCTGTTTCGTTGAGGATACGGTCACACTTAGCATGTATAACAAGCCTTTGAACCCCTAGGTGTCCCTAGTGGACGAGTTATAGTCTCGTGAGGGTTTACAAGAGGTATACCCACAAAACCTATATTTCTAACTCCAGTTACATGTGAAAATTTTAAGAACGACACTAAACAATCTCTTTAGTTGGCATACTATCAATGATTATAAGAGGAAGTACCCTGTTGCGAACCCAAATTCATGTATAAGTAGAGTTCTACTCAGAAAGTCGAACAAACCACAATACTAGAAATCTAACTAACCACAATCACATGAAAAGATTTAGAAGATGGATATAGATATAGATGTTTGCGAATGTTAACTAAGGTGAATGGTGTTTCCCATACCTGTCTGAAGGTCACCGCCAAGATGAACCTATGAACCTAATGGATTGAGAAACTGGTCTGAATTCTAATATCAACACAACTGGCATATACAAGGGAACCAGCGGTCGACAAAATTAATTCTAGATTAACTCAGCTGGCATATACAAGGGAACCAGCAGTCGATTTTATTGAACAATAATAATTTATTTATTTTATCTTTTTTTCAATTTTTTTTCTTCTAATTGACAACATGATTAGATTTTTTGGATCCAAGCGCATGCTTCTTGTCAGCAGATTACATGGTAATTCCCATGGATCCTGCGTTCGACGCTTGTTTAGGCGACGGAGACAGGGAGAACACTCACATATTGCTATCCAAGTGACTTTTATTTTTTTTATTTTTATTTTTTTTATTTTTTTTTGTATATACACCGGTTGGTCTAATTGGTCTGGTCTTTTTTTTTTTTTTTTTTAGTAACTCAATCACTCTATTTCAGCCTAGCAGTAATAACAATTCAATATGTGCCCCACCAAATCACTTAGAAAAACAAAAAGTTTGCAAAAAATAAAAATAGAAGGTGATATGGTGACACGATTCCGAGATATGGTAACAACTATCATGTTATTTCTAACACCTGAGCTCTGTCCTTTTATGAATAAACTTTATTAAAGGGTCCTTCAACTCCTACAACCATGAAGTTTCCATTAGTGTAAGGCACAAGTTTCTATACTTAGAAGTTTATCATTTTTTTCTTTTCGTTTTCTATACATTTTTTTTACTTTTTCATTTTTCGTAAATAACAAGGATAAAAACTCTATAACATTCCCCCACACTTAAACTTTACATTGTCCTCAATGTAAAATTTAGTCATTCAAAGTAAAATTTAAGGTGAGAAATACCTAACATGATAAGTGACAAGAAATCAGAAAATCAAAGAAAATAAAAACAAGACAAGAAAATAAAAAAAGATGAGAGATACAAAACCAATGGGTTGCCTCCCATGAAGCACTTGGTTTAAAGTCGTCAGCCTGACTATCTCCTCGCATGCTAAGACTCCTCCAGAGGGAGTACTTCCACAAGGTTAACTCCTTCCACGACTTCCGAAGAAAAGTTCTCATAATATGGTTTCAACCGGTGCCCATTCACTTTAAGTTCATTTCCTGTAGCTAAACTACGAATTTCCACTGCACCCAGAGAAAACACATTAGTCACAATAAAAGGTCCAATCCAACGTGACCTTAATTTACCCGAAAACAATTGCAAACGAGAATTAAACAAAAGCACTTTCTTCCCAATGCAGAATTGTTTCTTGTGATCATACTATCATGAAATGCCTTCGTCTTTTCCTTGTAAATATGTGAGCTTTCAAATGCATCATTGCGAATCTCTTCAAACTCTTGAAGTTGCAACTTCCTTTGCTTTCCAGCACCATCCAACTCCATATTGCATTGCTTAATAACCCAAAACGCCTTATGCTCAATTTCAACGGGTAAGTGACAAGGTTTACCGTAAACAAGCCTAAAGGGAGACATCCCAATAGGTGTCTTGTATGCGGTTTTATAAGCCCACAAAGCATCATTGAGTCGCGAACTCCAATCCTTCCTTGTTGGATTCACCGTCTTCTCTAGAATGGATTTCACTTCTCGGTTGGAACCTCGGCCTGTCCATTTGTTTGGGGTGATATAGTGTTGCAATCCTATGCGACACATTATACTTCCTTAACAAGCTTTGTAAGAACCTGTTTTTGAAGTGTGAGCCCCCATCGCTAATTATTTCTCTTGGAATTCCAAACCTTACAAAAATATTCGCTTGCACAAAATCTGAAACCACTTTAGAATCATTAGTTGGGGTGGCTTTAGCTTCCACCCATTTCGAGACATAATCAACAACAAGTAAGATATAATAATTCCCACTAGAATTGACAAAAGGGCCCATAAAATCAATTCCCCATACATCAAAAACCTCAACAAATTGAATAATAGTTTGTGGCATTTGATTACGAGCACCTAGATTGCCTGTTCTTTGGCACTATCACATGTGGTACAAAATGCATGTGCATCCTTAAACAAAGTTGGCCAAAAGAAACCACATTCTAGTACCTTGAGAGCGGTTCTCTTGCTCCCAAAGTGTCCCTCGCAAGCATAAGAGTGACAAAAAGACAAGATAAAGTTAGATTCAGATTCGGGAACGCACCTTCGTATTACTTGGTCACTATAATGTTTCCATAAGTATGGATCATCCCATATGTATTGGTTTCCTAATTTCTTAAGTTTGTCCCTCTCAGCACGAGACAAGTTCTTTGGAATTTGTTTAGAAACTAAGTAATTAACAATATCAGCGTACCATGGTTCTCCAAAGGCAATTGAGAATAATTGCTCATCCGGGAAACTTTCACGCAATGGGATAGCTTCCTTGTCCACAGCAAGACGGCTCAAGTGATTTCAATATCAAACTCTTGTAAGAGTAGAATCCATCGTATGAGCCTTGGTTTCGCTTCTTTCTTCATTAGCAAGTACCTAAGTGCTGCATGATCAGAAAAGAAAACAACTTTTGTACCAATTAGATAAGAGCGAAATTTTTCCAATGCAAATACAATAGCTAATAACTCTTTTTCAGTGGTTGTGTAGTTTTGCTGGGCCTCATTAAGTGTCCTAGAAGCATAATAAATGGCATGAGGTATCTTCCCCACACGTTGCCCAAGCACCGCACCAACCGCATAATCACTAGCATCACACATGAGCTCAAAAGGCTTGCTCCAATCCGGTGTTTTAATGATAGGGGCTGAAATCAAAAGTTCTTTCAAACGATTGGATGCCGCCACACACTTTTCATCAAAGTTAAAAACCATATCTTTCTGCAATAAGTTGCAAAGTGGTGATGCTATCTTGGAAAAGTCCTTGATGAATCTACGATAAAAACCTGCATGACCAAGAAAAAAACGTATCTCCCTCACCGTAGTGGGAGGGGTTAGAGCACGAATAAGGTCTATCTTAGATTTGTCAACTTCCAAGCCTTTAGAAGATATTATATGTCCTAAAACTATGCCATGAGTTACCATGAAATGGCACTTCTCCCAATTCAGCACAAGGTTTGTTTCAACACATCGTTCAAGGATTAGTGACAAATTGTTCAAGCAAAGGTCGAATGAATCACCAAAGACACTAAAATCATCCATGAATACTTAGATTATGTTTTCAACATATTCTGAAAAGATACTTACCATACACCTTTGGAAAGTAGCTGGAGCATTACACAAGCCAAAAGGCATCCTCCTATAAGAAAAAGTACCAAAAGGACAAGTGAAAGTAGTTTTCTCTTGGTTCTCCGGAGCTATCACAATCTGATTGTAACCTGAGTAGCCATCAAGGAAACAATAGTAAGAGTGTCCAGCCAAACGTTCAAGCATTTGATCAATAAATGGTAAAGGAAAGTGATATTTTCTAGTAGTGGCATTCAATTTTCTATAATCAATACAAACCATCCAACCGGTTTGCACACGAGTTGGGACAAGTTCGTTCTTATCATTCTCCACCACCATCACACCTGATTTCTTTGGCACTACTTGTACCGGGCTTACCAACTTGCTGTCGGATATGGGGTAGATAACACCCATGTCCAAAAGCTTGAGTATCTCCTTTTTAACAACTTCCATCATCGGGGGGTTCAATCGACGTTGCGCTTCCCTTGTAGGCGTTGCATCATCTTCCAAACGAATCTTGTGCATACAAACGGCAGGGCTTATACCCTTGATATCGGCGATTGTCCATCCTATGGCCGTCTTGTACTTCCTTAGAACCCTTAGAAGTTTTTGCTCCTGTAATTCACTAAGTTCGTTAGAAAAAATCACAGGTAACTCTTCCTTGTCACCCAAGTACAAGTACTTTACGTGACTTGGAAGAGGTTTCAATTCCAACTTTGGAGATTTAACAATAGATGGCACAAGTTTTTCATCATTGCAGGGTAAAAAAGCATATGAAATATTCTTAAGTGTAGATTTTTCCGGTAATGAGTCAAAAGAACCAATGGTTTCCTTAATCTCATCACCGTACTCCAAACCATCATCAATATGTGTAGTAAGCACGGTTTCCAAAGTATCAGCGCCATTCAACTCAAACATTTGTTGCGCCAATGTGTCCATCACATCAATGGAGAAACAAGAGTGGACATCACTAGGATATCTCATCGTCTCGAAAATGTTGAAATGTATTATTTCTCCATCGAATTCCATAGTCAGCATTCCCTTGTCAACATCAATAATGGTTTTCGCCGTTTTCATGAAGGGATGTCCAAGTAGCAATGGAAGCATAGCACCATTTTTAGAATTTAGCAACCCAGAGTAGCAATAGCACAAGCGCCGTTGCGAAATTTCCGTTGCTAATTTTGCGCAACGGCAGATGGCTGTTCCAATTTTGCAACGGCGAAATTTCGGTTGCGAATAGCAACTGCGAGGTGTTCATGCATGCGAAGTACGCGTGTGGTCGGGAACACTATGACTTGGTTTTACGCCCAAGTCAAAGTTTCGTCAAGTCTACTATATTTTTTTTCCACCCTTGAAAGTGTAGTCGGGCATATCTCTCATCTTTTTTTCTCCATTTCTCTCGTCTCTTTTCTCAGCCACAGAAGATTTTTCAGTCTCTTTCATCTCTTCTCGATCCGCTCTGTAGAAGAACTTCTGCTCTGAAAAAATCCAACCAGGTAATAGGTTATGATCGTTTGTTCTCTGTTCTGTGTATATCTTTGTTTTAGGTTTATGTTTGCTAATGGATTCATCTGGAATTTATATTGCAGTTGGAAGCATCGATCTGAGATTTTAGGTCATCTTTGAGATTTGGAAGCATCGATCTGATAATCAGGTAATAAGGTCACCATTTTGTTCCAGTTTTATGAATTGGGTCCAATTTTTTCGATTTAGGGATGGTGAGATTTAGGGTTTCTGTTTTTTTTTTCTATTTCTTTTCGATTTGAGTAAATAACTAAGAAATCATGATAAGTTAGATTTGGGTTTCTGTTTCTGTTTTTGTTCTATTTCTTCATCTTTGTTTAAAAAAAATAAAAAATTATACCCATTCATCTTTCTGTTTTTGTTCTATTTATTAGGATTTCTTTTTTCAGTTTACTGTCTAATGTAATTTTGTAGGATTAGTTATGTCAAAAATTGAATTGGTTTTAGCATTTTATTGTGATTTTTGCATGATTCAGTTTGTAGCTTATTGGAGCTCATACTTGCCCTGATACTTGTGTTTTTGTAGACTGGGGGTTAATTTTTTTTGCCCTGATAAAAGTTTAAGCTTTTATGACCTTCTTCATGGAGATTTGTGTATGGATTGATGAACTGGTCCAGTTTTTTAATTTTTGTGTTGTGATGATTGGTAGATATTTCACCTGGTAATGAATTGCCTGGTTATTATCCCCGTGAGGATGAAAGAGGTGGTCAAAACGTGAGAGATACTGAATCCATTGGCTCAGCTTATGATCGTTACTTGCATAATGGAGGAGTAAAATTTTTGCAACCAGTAAATGTTCTCGTGATGGGAAATATATTTTTTCACAACGTGTTAGACCTTCTTCGCATGGGGGGTATCACGGTTTATGTCTTTGCATTGGGATCAAAATTCCCTGAGCTTTTCAAAGCAGCGGGTGCTTATAAATTTACATTCTCCGTGGTAAGTAATTTGAGATTGCTTATGATGTTTTATTTTCTTGACTTACGACCTGATCAATTATATCCCTATCTTTGGGTTTGATTATTTAGATTTGTAAAGACTCCAGCGAGATAAAATGTGAGAAAACATTACATGTGAAGTCGTTTAATAATGCCTCACAATGGAGACTAAGTGATGAAATTAGTCTCTCATCATGTAATCTAAGGTAAGGGAGAAGTTTTCTATTACTGTTACTGGATCATATTGTTCTATTATTTTGGTAAATCAATCTGAAATCTTTACATGCCCCAATAATATCTTATTCTAATGCGTTCTAAGTTTGTTCTTTTAACTTCTACCTAGATTTTTTCCGGTGGTCACATTTTTGTGTTCTTCACTAAGGCAAATCTGTATACATGTAGGAAGACAATTTGCAGGTATATATGATTTTATTCTCTCTTTTTATTTTCCCAATCCTGATTTCAACTAAAGCTCTCTAAGCATTGTGTTAAATTTTTTGATTATTTTCTGAGGGCATTTCTAACGAACTTTAACTGTTTGTCGAAATGTCAAGCACAAAATTTATCACAGACGACATATATGTTATGTATTGCAAATGGAGTAGACAATGTAAGTTCTGTTTCTAGATCTCTTACAGGTTTGCTAATGATTGGACATGTTACTGCATACATACAATTTCTGACTCAAATTTTGATTTGAAAAATAATTATGGTCTGGAGACCCGTAAGTCATGACTACTGTATGTGGCAAACTCCACACATGCCATGGTGATTTTTCGCCAACATTCATTTAGTACTATTTCTCTTTATGTTTGTTGTTAAACCTATCATATGATGTTTATCAACCTGATGCTTCAAACCTTATGTTCTTCTAAGTTATAAATTAAGATGACATGAGCTCCGAGGACTTTGTGTTCCTGGTTTAAATCCTCAAAGAAGCTGTGACACAAATATATGATCTTTATTTTATTCATTCTTACTGTTTTTATATGCAAACTGTTTTCGAATTTTACACTTGGGATCCTTATATTTAACCTATTAATTTTGTTTTACAGGGGAAAATAAGTGAAGACAACTACGATTTGTTTTGCAGGGGAAAATAAAGTCAAAGTTAATTCCAGATCAACATAACCCATTTTTGCATAAATTCTGACGTTGGGCAATGAGAAGGGACCTGCCAAATTGTAAATTAGTGCTTAAAGAGCAACCATTGGGAGGCCATCAGTTCAATTTGCCTACCTCATATCAGGTTGCAGCTATGACCAAAATGCAATCAAAACATTTCCAGGTGGATTCAAACTTCATTATTATTTTACTGTTCTTATGTAAACCTTTTATTAATTATATACAAAAAGTCTCCAATTCTAATTTATATAGTGCAGAATTGCAGCTTCCATTGTCTCAAAATCCAAATGTGGGGATGCCCGAATCACTATGGATCGAGCACAATTGGAGAGACAAAAGACTTTGGTATACCATTGGCAATTTGGTTATGTGGAGGGAAACAACTGCTACAAGCAATCTGAAGATGAGAATCTCTCGGCACTATCAAATCTACCGCTTTTTTTGCTCAACCGTTGGACATTCAACTTTCAATTGATATCCTTCTTTGTTCGTCATTTGCTTCATAGTTGGACTTAGCAACGTCTGGGGGCGGGGGCTTGGTAGGTCAATTGTTCTCTGCTTAATTGTGGTAATTGTTGTGATGGCGGAGGGATCTCTTGGAGGTGTGATGTTTGGGGATCTCTCCTTATTATGTCACGAGTTCATGCAGGTAATGTTTTTTCTCTTGTTTCAATTTCTCTCTTACTGGTTGTTAGTACTGAACCATATTCAAACGTTTGCTGGTATATTTGTTCTCTAAACAGATGCGGATTTTCTTGAGTGAGATCGTTGCATTGGAATTCCAATGTCATCTCCAAGGTTATGAACCAATGTCGAGGCATTTATATTTTTCTTTAATGTTGTTTTGAATACTTTAGATTGTTGAATCTCTATGTTTTCAAAATGATCCACGTATGCTTGGCATGCTTCCTCCTAAGAGCAGGGATATGGGACTTCTTCCAGGCGCGAAACAAGAGATTCCCCTTCCTCCTGATGCATCAAATACTTTATTTGTCGAAGGTGTTGCCTGCAGATTGTACACGACTCGAAGTCTCTCGTATCCTTTTTATCAGCAGACTTTATCTTCATGTCTTTTTTTTTATTGAGAACTTTTTGTCTTCTGGACGCTCTTTTTTAATCGTCTTCAGTTGCTGGACCTTCACTTGGGTTTGCAGATATCTTCCGTCCTTTTGTAGGTTTTAAAGAAGTAAGACTTGTGAGCAAGGAGTCTCGTCATGTAAGTTAATTCATCATCATTGCGCATAGTTAAGTTTTTATCTTCCTATTCGTGGTCTCAGGCTAGTTTTGTTTGTTGCAGTCTGGAGGAGATCTACTTGTCCTGTGTTTTGTTGATTTTATCAATCCTGCGCAAGCAGCAACGGCGTTGGACGCCTTAATTCTCATTTATTCTCACACTTGTCTCTCTGAACTAACTGCATTATCAAGGCTCCTAGTTATTATTACTACATTTTGATAAGTGGGCTGAAATGGAACTTTAAAGTTTGTTCTAAGCCTCCTACGACCATACAGTTCACTTATAGTAGAGTAGTGGAAGAAAGAGTTCTCTTTGCCCTCTCACATGATGTTCTCTTAAATATTTTGTTTGGATTTGCTTCTACATACATCTCCATTTAGTTCACTTATAGCAGAGTTTGTTGATATTTGCTTTACATGGTTTTGACTTGTCTCTGCAGATTATACAAAATCTAGGGTTTAGACTTTTGTTTGTGACCTCAGTACTGAAACATCAAATTGGTTATTATGCAGGTATTTGGGCTTAAGTCAAAAAGCAGTACTCTGGTGATATTTTAGCAGCAGCTGAATCTACGTATAATTTGCTGAGGAAATTGGTTAAGTAAGCGGAGTCTCGTGATACTTCTGGTGATATTTTAGTCTTTCTTTCCCTGTTTTTCAATGCCTCTGTCAGTTGACACAAACTAGGTTACCCATCCATTTATGAACATCAACATAGATCGAATATTGTATGTCAGTCACAAAATTTTAAGTTCAGTAAGTTTACTTGTGTACATTTGTATCAATTGAAGAATCCTTTCTTTTATAATATTATCTAGTGGTGATTCTCAACAAGATTCTCTACAATTAATACAGTTTTGTATCGCCATTGTAGTTTGTATATGTGTGGATGTTGAATATGGGGAACTGGGTAATTGCAGGGGGGAAATGTGTGGGGAAATGAATTTTGACTAGGTCAATAAACATAGACTGGACCTTCTTTTTTTTGCAAAACATTAGCAACGTCGGTGCTCTGTTGCTAAATTAGAACCAGAACCAATAAATTAGAACCAGAACCAACAGTATCTAGTTCCGGGTAACGGTATTCCTGTAATTAGCAACAGATTAGCAACAGCACACTGTTGTTGCTAATAAAAAATTTAGCAACGGCAAGCGCCGTTGCGAATTGCCATTGGTGACCGAGATTAGCAACAGAGCTTATGCCGTTGCTAAAAAATGCGACACCGTGTTTAGCAATGGCAAAAGCCTGTTGCGACCCCGTTTAGCAACAGCTATGGTAGGTTGCTAATACCTTAAAATGGTGTAGTGAAGAGACGAGTCCAGTGAACCTTCATCCATCTCTAAGACACAAAAATCTGCTGGAAATATTAGTTGATTAACCTGCACAAGAACATCCTCAACAATACCCATTGGGTATACATTAGAACGATCGGCTAATTGCAACACAATTCCAGACTTTTTAAGAGGACCTAAATCAAGTGTATTATACATAGATGCAGGCATTACATTAACGGATGCACTTAAGTCTAACATTGCTTTGTTAAATGTGGTGTTACCAATCTTGACGGGAATGTCAAAGCTACCGGGATCCTTGCATTTTAGTGGGAGTTTGTGTTATAAGATTGCTGAAGCATTCTCCACCACACTTAGCACTTCATTACCTTTGAGCCTTTGTTTATTGGTACACAAGTCCTTCAACACCTTTGCATACTTGGGAACTTGCTTGATAGCATCTACGAGTGGTATGTTCACATGGATCTTCTTGAGAAGGTATAAAATCTCCTTTTTCTAGTTTCGCCTTCTTGGAATTTGCAAATCTGCGAGAAAAAGGTAAAGGAGGAACATAAGTAGAAACCGGAGTTTTAGAGTTAGAAATAGGTACCTCAGAAGTTTGGGGAGAATCCTCATTCTTCTCCTCTAAAACAGGTTCCTTTGGAGCTTCCTCTTTCCCCGAATCAGTAACTCCGGGTTGCACAAGTTGTGTACCACTTCTCAACGTAATTGCATTGACACCCTCTTTTGGGTTGATAGGTTGAGAAGGGAGTTTCCCACCATTTTGCGTCTTCAACTGGTTCAACTCAATAGCCATAGAACCAACTTGAGTTTGCAACTCCTTAACCTTACTCTCCGTTCTTTGCATAAAAGATTTCAGCAACTCTTCCATATTGGACCCCATATTTTGAGGTTGTTGTTGTTGTTGCTGAAATTGTTGTTGTTGTGGTTGAAATCCACTCGGACGGTTGAAGTTGGGTTGTTGAACCGCTCCTTGCTTGTTGGCATAGCTAAAATTGGGGTGATCTCTCCATCCCGGATTGTAAGTGTTGGAGTAGGGATCATACCGTCTTTTCTGATTTGGAAAGACCACACTAGCTTGCTCCAACTCTTCATCATGTGAAGGTAAAATAACCGCATCCATCTTTTGCATCATTCGCTCCATGCTACCCATCCTTTGATCAAGGTGTGATGATGAATCACTAACTTCATGCATCGACCTAACCATTGGTTCACCTCTTGTGTAGAATTGTTGCGAGTTCGCAGCCATGCTTTCAATCAACTCGGTAGCTTGGGACACCATCTTGTTCACTAGTGCACCACCACCCGCGACGTCAAGAACATATCTATCACTTGTTTGTAGACCTTCGTAGAAATATTGGATTATCATAGCGTCACTGAATTGATGGTGTGGACAGCTTGCCACCAATCTCTTGTATCGCTCCCAACATTCATACAATGACTCTCCCATATTTTGCTTTATCCCACAAATCTCCTTGCGAATTTGAGTAGCCTTTGATGCAGGAAAATATCTCTCTAAGAAAAGTTTCTTCAACCCGTTCCATGTAGTGACACTTCCGGAAGGAAAGTAATATAACCATTTCTTGGCATTGCCCGCCAAAGAGAACGGAAAAACTTTCAACATAGCTCCATCCGCATTAGTCTCCGCTGGAAGCATGACCATGACTATGGTATGGAAGTCCATAAGATGTTTGTTTAGGTCTTCATTTACCATTCCATGAAACTTTGGTAACTCTCTAATAAACCCCGGCTTGATCTCGAAGGTTGAGTTTGTTTGAATACACCATTGTTGTATATCCAACTTGTGAGAAGCCAAGTCTTTGAGTGTACGATCACCCATTGCTTCTTCTTCTTCTTCAAAAGGTGGTTCTTTTTTAACCGGAACCTCTTGTTATAGAACTTCTTATACAACTAGTATCACACAGGAGGTGTGGGGATTAGGTTTCCCAGTTGCTAGAGTTCTCCTTTATATAGATTTCAGGGTTTGCAATCTAAGTTACCTTGGTAACAAAGCATTCAATATTCATCGTTAGATGAAAACCTGATTAGATTCAAGCTAATATCTTTCAACCATTAGATCGAACTTAGCTTGTTATACATAAATGAAATGTACCTTCATTTAGGTTTGAGTAACCGTACCTAAACGTGTACACTTAGTCGGTTCAACAATAGTTAACCAATGGTTAGCCGTATGAGCACTTTCATATCAACCTTATTCATCTTTACCATAACTAGTTCAAATGATTCAACTGAATTAGTTAGAGAGTTGTTCAATTGCTTAGATCTCATAGAAGTATACAAGTCACAATCGAAGCAAAATCGATTTTGATTCACTCGAATCAATTCATGAACATTATAGCCACGATTTGCAAAGATTGCATTCCTTATTATATAAATGTTTTAGTTCATGAACAAACCGATTTTAGAAAGTAATCTCCTTAAGTATGCAAACGGGTACGCATACTTAAGTACCCGGATTGAGTTTTTTTTTTTACTTCCAAACTCCAGCAGAAATTCACGGACGTGAAACTTCCGCCAGTATGCGTACGGGTACACATACTTACCCGGATTTCCAACAACCGCCAGTACGCATACGGGTACGCATACTTTAGGTTCCCGGTTTTTGGACTTTTACACAAATGTGAGAACACACTATGTTTATATCCAAACATGGTTACTTGTTCTAAACTCTCATTTCAATCATTGAAATTTTCTTAGAGGATGTTAAAATAGTTGTTATCCACAAACTATTTTCATCAAAGCGATTTTCAAGTTATTGAAATAATATGACTTTCGTCACGAGTAAAGATGAACTTGGCTAAAGCGAAAGCTTACCAACACATATTTCGAGAAATAGATAAGCGAGATAAACTCGGCTCGAAATAGCAAATGTGTATAATTGAAGTCTATATAGCAATACGACTTTTGTCTCAAAATAGGAGATAGAATAGATAGACTTTTGAGTGATAGATAAGTTCAAGTCTCCACATACCTTTTGTTGATGAAGTTCCACAAGTTCCCTTGAGTAGTTCTTCGTCTTCATTCGATGAACGTCGTGGAGTCTAAAGCTCAACTACACTTACTGTCCTAATCCGAGACTTAGCTATAAGTAGACTAGAAATCAAGACTTATAGTTTTGGTAACTAAACTTTACAAACAAGCTTGAGATAGCAATGCTTGCGAGTTCGACCGAGCAATGCTCTAACACACCCGTCTAACAAGCTAAGGGCACCCATAATTCAAATAAGAGAAAGAAATATAGCACCCAAACAGTGGTTCATGACACGGAGTGAGACATGATCTCATTACATATATTGAGGGAAGAGTTGTGAATACCCATGAGAGTTTGTGCCTTGTCTTCCTTACCTTTCTTCGGTTACACCTTATTTTAGGAGATTCAGACATTGACTTTTTCGAACCTCCATCAGAAGGATTTTTCTACGGATTAAGTCTGGGACCTCTTGAGACCCGCTTTAGAAAATAAGAGTCATGAGAATCCCATTTTCTAGACTTAGGACTGCCAGACATATTCTCATTATCAATGGGAACATGGACATCAGTGGTGTAGGAAGTCACACTATTACGAGAGTCACTGTTCCTGTAGAGTTTTTGAGAGGAGTGACCTTGGAAACCCTTTTTATGAGACTTCTTTTTTTTTCTGCAAGATTCAAATCCATTGTAGCTGTCGTCAGATTATTTACTTCGTTGACTGCAAAAAGAAGGAGATCAATAATCTGTTTTTTTCTAACAAAACAATGTAGAACACTATGATTCTTTTCCCCGCAGAATGAACAGACTCGTGGATAAGAAATCGGTGGAGATTCCCATTTTTGATTCACAGCCTTTTCGGATATCAGCAAGTCATGTAAATGTTTCTTACCAGATATTTCCTTAGGAGTAATTTTCTCCCTGCTAGGTAATACCACATGAGTATTAAAACAAACACTGAAGAAGACTTACTCACTAAAACAGAGTTTTCCCTTTTTCAAGGAGTTACACTGTTACTGGGCTAGCAAAAGAGATGCAACTAGTTTCTCTTTTTCAACACGACAACTATTCAATTATGATGAATGAGCCTTTATTAAACGTTCTTCTCTTATCGAGTCTTCTTTAACAGTACCTTCAAGAAAACTAATCTTTTCACGTTGTAGAGTAGTTTCTTGAATAAGGTTTTCGATATTTTTAGAAAAATGTTTAATAATGCAATAGAGTTCCCGTTCTCTATCAAGAGACTTCTCAAGTTCATCAGTGAACTGAGCATATTTTTCTTTAAGAGATCTAATTTTAGAAGCTTGAAAATCAGTAATCTCATCAGATATTTTTAAGCTTCTGGTAAGTTCCAACTCAGATTTTGACATTGTTACCTGTCGCTTTAGAGGGAATGTTATCAGAACCTGATAGCATAAGATTTTTACCTTGGGATTCAGAAGAATCTGCTAAGGAGTTATCCTTTGAGGTAAGCCCCATACATTTGGCATAATCAAAAACTTTGGAAGTCATGACAATGTACGTTTGTTTGAGATAAACTTTTGTCCACAGTAATCAGATTGCTACAAACACATACTTATAAGGTCTTAGCGTGTTTGCCTGCTCTGATACCAATTGAAAACACGGGGGGTATAACAACCACACCCAACTAATTCGTTTGGAAATCTGTATGGACTAAACTCCGATATAAATCTGAGAGCACCAAGTTACTGAGTCTCAATCAGAATATATATTAAAGAGCTTTATCTCATTCTCAACACAATCAGTAAATCAAACATATAGAAATATGTGAACCTGATTGTTATGAGAATAACTCGGATGGTACCAAAGGCCAATATTCGAGTGTCAATCAAGTCATATCCAATAAACAAGGTTGAATTTAACAACTATGATTGAACTACGCACAACCTGTGATATTTTGATTATATAAACAAAATATAATGCGGAAAAAAAATAACATTGACACCAGAAATTTTGTTAACGGGGAAACCGCAAATGCAAAAAAAACCCGGGACCTAGTCCAGGCTTGAACACCACACTGTATTAAGCCGCTACAGACTCTAGCCTACTACAAGTTAACTTCGGACCGGAATGTAGTTGAGCCCTAACCAAGTCTCACACTGATTAAGGTATAGTCGCGTTCCTTACGCCTTTTGAATCTCGCAAGACTCTGCGTACTTGATTCCGTTAGCTAATCTCACCCATAACTAAGAGTTGCTACCACCCAAATTCGAAGACTTATAAACAAATCTGTCTCCCACAGATAAGTCTATTCTGGTTGTTGTTTCCGTCTTAAGATAAAGATCAAGGTGTACATGAAACTCAACTAATAACCCGGTCTTATACTCCCGAAGAGCAGCCTAGAAATATTAGTCACCTCACAATAAACTAACTGATCAATAGAAGAAGTTATTGCGGAATCACAAGAGTCCGAGACGAAGAACTGTTGTGATTACTTTTTACATCTTACCTATCAGAGATAAATCTCGAGAAAATCTCAGAGAAGATTAAACTCGATACGATAGAAAAAGTAATATCAGAATACTACGCAACTACAGAGAAAATAGTTGGATCTTGCTTCACGAATCCCAAATGAAGTTTTTAAGTCGTTAACCCTAATAATGGTTTTCAGAAGAACTGTTGTTTTGGGGTAAAAACTGATTCTGCTGGTTTTGGTAAATTTGGGTGTGCCACTGAGAAACGAATCTAAACCCTAAACAAATGCACTGCACGGGAGTACTTTAGATTCGAGAGATCAATCTGTACAATCCTTGCCTAAACCAAGAAATGGACGTTCCAGTCTTGTTTCGGTCACAAAGTGAAGGAGAAGGGTTGATATTAGGGAGGGAAGCGAAGAAGGTGTTGAGATCAGAATGGTCAACTCTGAAGGTGTGGCTATTTTATGACTTGTATCAGAATATGGAACTGGCTTGCAGAATGTAAGCTATCAGTTCTTGGTGTTTTTCTGGATACTTTTGTTGATCACACTTGTCTTTTTTTTCGAAATTGGTTGAAAACCTATTTATACAAGTCATGATTGAGCGCACCCTGTTCTCGTAGGAAATGGATACAGTTAAGTAGTGGAGAAGTGGGGTTGTGTAAAAAGTGGTGACCATCACGTTTCCATCATGAGGGAAAAGTGGTCAGCCTTACACCCACTGCTCTCTTACTGCTATTAACCGTCCACCCTTTCCTGACACTTTCTCGTAATGGGCGCGTTGCACGCCGCACGCTATAAACCGCCAGACAAATACCCTGATGAACATCCCCCAGTTTGTGACATGTTTGATGTCTCGAGTATTTTCGTGGAAAATATGTAGCAGGTTGCTGAGTAGGTCTTGTGTGCAAGACCTAGTTATTCTGACCAATCACGCGCAAGCTAGGCGGCGGGCGGTCATATTTGAGCAGCTGCCAGGAGCTATCCATGTACATTAAAGATGTGGTGGTCGGTCCCTATAGGAGAATGATGGCTGGTAGACATTTTGACATCCTATTGGTTGGTCCAAATTAAATCTAAACCGGTTAAATTGGCTAGCCAAGTTGGATGGCTGAGATGATTTGCAGAAGTTTGTGTTAATTCATGAAATTTCGTAATCAGAAAATTCAGATGTGAGACCCTCACTAAAATTTCTGTAGAATTCTCATACGAACTCGGATTTTGATGACCCGCCCCTCCATTCTTATCAGAAAATAATTTCATATCTTCCCACTCGGGAATATTTTGGTTTTGAGCTCATTTAGGAGGTGAAAACATCCCGACAGTAAAAAATCAGGAAGAATTCAGGAGGAATTCTGTCAGTTTTCAGCCATGACCTAGCTCGCATTTTAAGCTGTATCTTTTAGCTCGTTAATCCGATTAATGTGATTTTTTAGTATGTTACACTAGACATCAATACGAAACTTTTAGCATATAGCTCATACTCAAATTATTTACCAAATGCTCCAAGATGTTCGTCCAATCTTTGGTGAACTTTTGGATATCGTTTGACCAAGTTAAAGAGATGTGATTGGTCAAAACCAAAGACGGGCCGCCGGCCAACTTTAATTAGGAGTGTAGGATGCGTCTTTGGAGCGATTTGATTGGCTGATGGGAAAGAGGAGCCCGCGGGTGTATACCATGGAGCTTGTCTGGTCGCGTTAAGAAGTGCCTAGACTTGATAAATCGACTGGCCAAAACGTACGGCCGTGATCGTTTTAAGACTGACATGGGCAACCTATATTAGATTCCTTAAGGAATTAGGTACGTCGACCAAACAACTTCCAATTTTATTAAAAGTGTGTGTCGCGCATTTAAAGCGATCTGATTGGTCGATGGAAAGGGGGCCGGCAAGCGGCAACATGGAGTATGGCCGATCGGCCACGGGTGGCGCCTGCTGGAGCGGATCGGTCGGCCAAGTGGCATGGACACGCCTCCCTTTGCTGCTCTTTTACTTGCTGCAGTTCCTCTTTATTTCTTGTTTTCTGATTTTTAATAGGATCTTGCTCCTACTAGCTCCATAATGGATCAATTTCCTAGTTTGCCTAGGTTTAGTTTCGACCAATAGGGTTCAAAATATCGCGCAGGGCACAGAAAACCTAATTTTTTGCAAATAGGTAAAATTAGGTTAGAAAATTGAATTTTGTGAGATGACACAAAATTAAATAATTTTCGATAAATTATATGTGCGTTGGCACAAGAAACCTCTTTATCAGAGAGCGGTGCAACTTGCGTGTTCCTGAGTATTTTCATGCAGATCTTAATACTGACACTTCGGGAAATTCATGCTACTCCGCTGCGAGTGAACAGTAATTGTCATGTCATGCCAATATTAAGAGTTCAGCTGGGGAACATAGCATAGGAAAATACTCGACAGGATGTACATTTGTGAAAAATGTAAGCGGGAGTTTTAATAAAATTTATAGAATATTTGGGATTGTTGCTACATGCACCATTTTGGATAAATTTCATATAAATATACTGAGTTGCTCAATACATATTGTAAGTGAAGAGACCTGGGCTCTAGTCACTTTTAAATGGCTCTGTTTCTCTACAAAATGAAAGCATATTAAACACAGGGTTTCACAATTTTAGCCCTGAACTAAAAACCACCATCAACATTAAGTCCCCTGTTTAGCACGTAACAATGACATTGTTGCGGGGTAAGCACTAGATAGTGATAGATGAAAATAAAATTCATGAGAAGAGTAAACAAACGTTACCAGTAGAGAGAGGCCGACTTGGCCTTTGAACAGAACATGTTTAACGAAACGTCGAGGCAAGTAGCAATCACCATTCTAGTACGTTGATGCCGAGAACACTAAAATGATGTATTTAAGTAGTGGAGCCTCGACTGATGAGTGTTAAGGAAGTTGAGCCTTGAATACAAAGATGAGTGTTGAGGTGGTGGAGCCGTCAACACTATGATGTGTTGAGGCAGTGACGCATGACAACACGAGTGAGTGATGAGGAGATTGCGCATCTCAATACTAAGATGAAGATGTGTTGAGGCAGTGATGCCTGACAACCCAGTAGTGAGTGTTGAGGAATTGCTTCGTCTCAACACTAAGGTGAGGATATGTTGAGGCAGTATGCCTGACAACACAGTAATGAGTGTTGAGGAATTTGCACGTCTCAACACTAAGAGGAATGATATGTTGAGGCAGTATGCCTGGCAACACAGTAGTGAGTGTTGAGGAATTTGCACGTCTAACCACTAAGAGGAAGGATGTGTTGAGGCAATATGCCTAGCAACACAATAGTGAGTGTTGAGGAATTTGCACGTCTCAACACTAAGAGGAGGATGTGTTGAGGCAGTAGGCCTGACAACACAGTAGTGAGTATTGAGGAATTTGCACGTCTCAACACTAAGAGGAAGGATGTGTTAAGGCAGTATGCCTGGCAACACAGTAGTGAGTGTTGAGGAATTTGCACGTCTCAACACTAAGAGAAGGATGTGTTGAGGAAGTATGCCTGACAACATAATAGTGAGTGTTGAGCAATTTGCACGTCTCAATACTAAGAGGAAGGATGTGTTGAAGAAGTATGCGTGGCAACACAGTAATGAGTGTTGAGGAATGTGTATGTCTCAACACTAAGAGGAGGGATATGTTGAGGCAGTATGCCTGGCGACACAGTAGTGAGTGTTGAGGAATTTGCACGTCTCAACACTAAGAGGAGGATGTGTTGAGGCAGTATGCCTGACAACATAGTAGTGAGTGTTGAGGAATTTGGACGTCTCAACACTAATAGGAAAGATAAGTTGAGGCAGTATGCCTGGAAACACAGTAGTGAGTGTTGAGGAATTTACACGTCTCAACACTAAGAGGAGGATGTGTTGAGGCAGCATGCCTGACAACACAGTAGTGAGTTGGTGTTATTTTTATATAGTGGTAAGAAAGGTTGTCGTTCACTCGGACTTTGTTGAGATTGATTTAGGCTTAAATATAGAAAATACTAAAAATAAGAAAATATATATACAAAAAATGGTCACAAGGATGAAGAGAAACCGGGACTCGGGATTCCATCAGACTTCAATTTCATGCAGTTCAAATACAAATTCTAAACAATAATAGCTCATAATATAAAGTTTCATTGACTCTAACTCATTGCCT
>JAJJMB010003633.1:3355781-3403011 GCA_023531105.1 Papaver atlanticum
ACTCAAAAGTTGGTTTCATTACTCAAAAAGGTATTTGCAAGAAGAAAAGGTATAAAGTAGTGCGTTTGTAACAAATATAATTGTTACAGAACCAACTGTTACAGAGTAACACTAACAGGCTGTTGCGAATTCGAATTAATTGTTACAGAAATTGTTACAAAGATATTGAATTTGAAACTATAGGTAACGGTTTCTGCGACTGTTTTTAACTGTTGTTATGTGTTCTTCTTCTTGCTCCTCTCTGCAGCAATGGTGATTCTCTAAAACTCGATTCTAAGCACTCTATTTTCACCCCTAACTCTCCATAACCCCGGTATTCATCTCCTAGACCCTTTATATACTTCACATGACCAAATATATCCCGTAATAACTCCAAACAATCCGCCATTAATCCCATTATTCTCCATAGCATTTCACGGGAAATAATTTCCTTAAATTTCTCTGTCACACTTCAAAACGCTGTTGGCACACTCCAAATCAATGCAGACAACTCCCAGATGGATTAGAACTCGTGCAGGGAGGAGTTTTACACGTAATCACCACGAACAAACCCAACAGACTCCCGGGTTTTTTTCTTACTTTGTTTTCTTAAAACCCGGTGATACTTTCCCTTTTTACGTCTCTGAAGTGATTACGTCCCCTGTTTTAGTCAAACAGGATAATAGCATTCATTTTCCTATACAAAATCTCCAAATATCTCGTCCAAAAATGAATCCAGGGAAGTATGCTGTGAACATATTTTTCCCGCCATTTTTGGAATTTAAACGAAGAAGATGAGATGCCCAATATCCTTAACTGGAGTGCGAATAGTAGGTGACTGTAAACAGTAAATAGGGTGCCCCTTATCCAAAAAGAGGTCCGTTTAGCAAATGTCCTTCGGGATGCCTTTAACAACTTTTCGAGCTGATTTTTCCAAAAATGTTTATTCCCCAAAAACACCTATAAACAAGTTTATTAGTGATAAAATGAGTCCCAGCTAATTTATTTATGGGTGAAAATGGGTCACACTTGCGTGCTTATCATGAGTGTTGAGGAATTTGCACGTCTCAACACTAAGAGGAAGGATGTGTTGATGCAATATGCCTGGAAGCACGGTAGTGAGTGTTGAGGAATTTACACGTCTCAACACTAAGAGGAGGATGTGTTGAGGAAGTATGCCTGGCAACACAGTAGTGAGTGTTGAGGAATTTGCACGTCTCAACACTAAGAGGAAAATGTGTTGAGGCAGTATGCCTGGAAACACAGTGGTGAGTGTTGAGGAATTTTCACGTCTCAACTCTAAGAGTAGGATGTGTTGAGGCAGTATGCCTGACAACACAGTAGTCCGTGTATAGGAATTTAAACGTCTCAACACTAAGAGGAATAATGTGTTGAGGCAGTATGCCTGGAAACACAGTAGTGAGTGTTGAGGAATTCGCACGTCTCAACACTAAGATGAGGATGTGTTGAGGCAGTATGCTAGGAAACATAGTAGTGAGTGGTTAGGAATTTGCACGTCTCAACACTAAGAGGAGGATATGTTGAGGCAGTATGCCTGGCAACACAGTAGTGAGTGTTGAGGAATTTGCACGTCTCAACACTAAGAGGAAGGATGTGTTGAGGCAGTATGCCTGGCAAAACAGTAGTGAGTGTTGAGGAATTTGCACGTCTCAACACTAAGAGGAGGATGTATTGAGGCAGTATGCCTGGCAACATAGTAGTGAGTGTTGAGGAATTTGCACGTCTCAAAACTAATAGGAGGATGTGTTGAGGCAGTATGCCTGGTAACACAGTAGTTGGTGTTGAGGAATTTTCACGTCTCAACACTAAGAGGAGGATGTGTTGAGGCAGTTTTCCTGGCAACATAGTAGTGAGTGTTGAGGAATTCGCACGTCTCAACACTAAGAGGCGGATGTGTTGAGGAAGTATGCCTAGCAACACAGTAGTGAGTGTTGAGGAATTTTCACGTCTCAACACTAAGAGGAGGATGTGTTGAGGCAGTATGCCTGGCAATACAGTAGTGAGTATTAAGGAATTTGCATGTCTCAACACTAAGAGAAATGATGTGTTGAGGCAGTATGCCTGGCAACACAGTAGTGAGTGTTGAGGAATTTATACGTCTCAACACTAAGAGGAGGATGTGTTGAGGCAGTATGCCTGGCAACACAGTAGTGAGTGTTGAGGAATTTTCACGTCTCAACACTAAGAGGAGGATATGTTGAAGCAGTAAGCCTGGCTAAAAAGGCAGAAGAATTGAACTTACTTGACCATTTAAAAAGGCCTTCTTATGAATATTAAGCTTACGGTTTCTTGTACAAAGATCTTTAAGGAACTTGGCATAAGCAGGCATTTGTCTAATTGCTTCTAATAACGGAATGTTGATATTCACCTGCTTAAATGTTTCCATTATCTCGTTGAAAATCGACTCCTTCTTTGTTGGGGCTAACAACTGTGGATATGGGGCTTTAGGCACAAAGGTAGTCCTATTAGGAATTTCTTGGGGATCCTAAGAGATTGTTTCAGTTTCTTCAGCTATGGGATCCTATTGGGTAGTAGAAGGTGGAACTACAGTGTGTTCACTATGCATGGATACCTTATTGTCTACCATTTTACCGTTCCTAAGGGTTGTTATTGAATTCACATGGTTTGGTGATTTCTCACCAACAAAAGATATTTCATGAACTCCTCTAGGATTGGGTTGTGGTTGACTAGGGAACCTTTTGTTATCTCTCTCACTTAGAGTCTTAGCAATTTGACTTACTTGAAGTTCTAACTTAGCAAGAGTCTGGCCAGTAGTTTGAAAATTCTGCTCAGTTTCCTGTTGAAAACTAACCTGGCTCTTTACTAACATTTCCTGGCTCTTTGCTAACATATCCTGGCTCTTTTTTAATATACTAAAAGATTCCTCTAAGCTAATCATTTTATTCTCAGAAGGGTTCTGGAACTGAGATGAACCTGAAGAGTTCTTAGTGTAACCAAAACCTGGGGGAGGTTGAGAACTACTAGATTGACCTTGACTCTGCCCCTTAGGCCAAGAAAAATTAGGATGGTATCTCCACCCAGGGTTGTAGGTCTCTGAGTAAGGGTCAAACTTTTGACGGTTTTCTAACCTAGAGTTGTTATAGAGAGCATGGTCTTGTTCTTCACTAACCTGACCTTCCCAAAACGAGTTATTGGGCTCTATTCCACAACTAGAGACTTGAGAGGATCTAATCCTATCGTCAGGTTCAACAAGGCACCTATGTTTAGACTGACTCAATTCCAAAGCTTCTAACCTTCTAGACAAAGCAGCAAACTTAGCATCTGACCCGAAGCTTGTATCTACCACATTGGTGCTACTTCTATTGACCAAGAGTCTTTTAGGGGGTTCAACACAAAACTCTCATTGTTGGGATTTTTCAGCCACTTCTTCTAAAAGGGAATAAGTTTCATCAGCAGTTTTATTCTGGAACCTACCTGCGCATAAAGACTCGACCATGGCTTTGGTCGAATAGTCTAAACCGTCATAAAGAATTTCAAATATTTTCATTTTCTCGAACCCATGATGAATACATTGCGACAAGAGATCATTGAATCTCTCTAAAAACCTGTAAAGAGATTCTCCTTCTTGTTGCACACTGGCACTAATTTTCTGTCTAGCAGATGTGGTTCTATGCTTAGGGTAAAACTTCAAATAGAATACAGCAGTAAGTTCCTACCATGTTTCTATAGACTCGGATGGTAGGTTATTCAGCCAGGTCTTGGCTTTATCTCTTAAGGAAAATGGGAACATCCTAAGTTTCAAGACTTCATCACTAAGGTCTTTAATCTTAATTGTTCCACAAATTTCTTCAAAGTCCCTAACATGAAAGTAAGGGTTTTTATCATCTTTTCCTAAGAATATAGGGATCATCTGAAGAATACCAGGTTTCAACTCATAAGTAGCCATAGAGGCTGAAAATTTAATGTACGATGGCCGGTTGGACCTAGTTGGGTAAATGTACTCCTTCAAAGTTGTCATTCTTGGCACAGTTAAAATCCTAGGAGTGAATTCCTTACTAAGACTCAAATTCTCAAAACTGAAGTTTCCAAAAACAGGGCTCTCAAAAGAAGAACTACTAGGTTTTTCACTAATCAAGCGACCTAGAGTGTCTCTTTTCCAAGCCCGCTCTCTAATGACCTCGGGCATACGCTAGAAAAAAAAAATCCTAAAAGGAAGGGAAGTTCTATGCAAACACACACAAGGCTGACTCTACCAAAGCAAACCTACTGATTTCTAGCAAACAACAAGCATGATGGCTCCCTTAGATTGTTTCTAGACCAGCTTCTATTCTTCCGAAAGGCAATTCGTTGCAAATTCAGCAAACCTCTCTGGAATCAATCTGAATTAAAGTAAGCTAAATAGAGACAGGAGAAGTTCAAGGGAGCTTGAATACCCACGCCACATTGGAAAACGTTTCCTTGGTTACAAGGCGGCACGCTCAACTTACAATAATCATCATGAACTTTGAGTTATGCTTAATAAAGCAACCAATATGACTTTTGAACGACTTTCCTATTAAGCTCGTTACCCTATCGGTCTCGTTCTAGTCAGTATTTTAAGCTTGGGTTCGCGTAGGTTGTGTGTTCCTAAGGCGGGCAAGAAGAGAACTGTGATGAAATCTGAACCCTTATCTTGTATGGCCAGGCCTTGCCCTTTACTAGAATATTAAACCGTTTTCAGTCCTCAACATATATGCATACGAAGGAAGACAGTAAACCCACTGACAGGGGATTCATGAGTGTTTAGAATAACTTACCTCCCGTTCCTAGACGGGATGAACCGCTGAAGTCGACTTGGGCCACCGACTCCTATGTCAGTGTGCGAACCCGAGGGGCCGAGGCAATATCGTAATTGTCGTCCTTCCATGTGCAGTTTATATTTAATATACCCTTCCTTAGGGTTTAAAAATAAAAAGAATGTCCAAAAGTCCAAAGTCCAATGTCCAATGTCCAAAAAGGAAAGTGCAAAATAAAAAGAAAATTACAAAAATAAAAGATTTCGTAATACAATTTCTAAAAAGAAAATCTAAAAATTAAAAGAAAAATAAAACTAAAATCTAAAAAAACTAAAAAAAAAATCAAATAAAATTCTTTGTCCTTTTTTTCTTTTCTTTTAGCATTTATTTTTTTCTCCAAGGCTTTTATTCACTATAGTCTTTGGCTCAATTTCTTTTCGATCCAAACTCCAACCCTGTAGCACAAAGAAAAATACCAAAGAAACGTAAAATAGAACAAAGTAAAAATAAAAATAAATCTAAAAACTCTAACCTAAAGACAAATCTGCGTCGGCGGCGCCAAAAATTGATGTAATTTTTACAATGGTAAGTAATATGGTTCGTTCAAGACTTGTGAAAACATATTTTTTTAGACTTCATTTTTATAAATAAAAATAACAAACTCAAATAAAAAGGTGATGTGAATATTGTGGAAAGACTGGGGATAGGATTCCACCATTGGCATGTATTAGTGATTTAATACAATAATAATTATGCAACTCAACATTCAATTTGATTCTAATAGTCTTGCCTAGACATGTAGATTTTCAAAAGAATAACTGTTAATCCAAGCATAGAACATCAAAACCCTAAAGCAAGCATGCTCTATCAAGAGAAAATACAGCTAACTAATCAAAATCATATAACCAATTTTTAGTTCAATGCTAAAATCATAATAAAATTGCTATAATTAATTTAAAATGAAAATATATCACTTTTACCGAAACAAATGGCTTCCTCCATCACCACGGGGATTGGGTTTAGCTCCTCTTCATGGAAACACGCTCAAAATTTGATTTCATTGCTCAAAAGGTGTTTACAAGGATGAAAATATATGAAAAATAGAAATTCGTAACGCTTATAATTGTTACAAAATAACAGTTACAATGAATGATAAAAGATAATTGCCACTGTCACTGTAGCAAAAACAACAGTTGTGTAGGGTCTAATGTTCTTCACTGCACCAGCAGAAAACTATTTTCCTGCCACTTGATTTTTCACTCTGCTCTGGATCTAAACTTCTCCCAAACTCTCTGTAACCATTTATGTGACTCCCAAGACCCCTTTTATACTCAACAGGTGCAAGAAATCTCGACAATCAGTTCAAAAAAATCCTCCATTAATGACTTTTATCTCCACGGGAATAATTTTCTATTTTTAGCTCTTTCATGCTTCTGCAGCTGCTGAATCTTCCTTACTTAAATCTTAAACGCTTCTCCATAGACCAATCTTTATCCAAACACGAGCAGAACGCGTCTAAACTCGCTGTAATCCCGTGAATATCTCCTCCGGGCACGTACTCCCCTGTTCTCTTCCCAATGATTATACACCCCACCTAAACTCATCTGAACACCCATACCAGCATTTTTTGGGAATATCACGTTCATCCCTATCGAACACAGTGGTTGAGACTCACTGAAACTCCTCCAAAAATCCAACATAAAATTACGCAGTAAAGTGCCATATTTTCCCGCCATTTTCAAAGTTTAAACGATAAAGAAGGGTTGCCCCTTATCCAATGATGGGGTGCGAGGGGGTTGTAAATAGTACTGAATGTGCCCCTTATCCAAACTAAGAGTCCGTTTAGCAGCTGTCCTCCGGGTAATTTTTTGAGCCAAATTTTTCCAAAAATGTTTATTTCCCAAAAATACCTACAAACACATAAAACACCATAATAAGTACAAAATCGAGTACCAACAATATAGAAAATTGAGGACAACTTAGACACAAAAATGTGTCTGTCAAGGGGCGCTTGGAGGCCAATATGGAGCAAGGCCAGTCGGCCATGGGGTGCGTGAGCTTGGGAAAACCAGCCGTCCAAGTGGCACGGTCGTGCTCCATCCGTGACTGACCTAATCAGTCACGGTTCCCTCTTTGTTTATTTTTTCCAACTTCTGCTAGGAATTTACTCCTACTAGCTCTATGATGGGCCAATTCCTAGCTTGCCTAGGTTTAGTATCGACCAATAGGCATCAAGATATCGTGTTTGCTCCATTTTAGGGCAAAAAATCTAATTTTTGCTAGTCGAGACACAATTAGGTTAAAGAATTGAATTTTGTGAATTGACACAAAATTAATCAACGTAAGTGAATTTTGTACGTCAACACAAAATTACTAATTTTTACTCTTGTGAGTAGCGCAACTATGGTCTTATTGGCACAGCTTGCGCACTTCTGATCAGGTACCTTCATGCATATCTTAAACTTCAGGAGATTCATGCTACTCAGGTAAGAATGAATCGTTAATCGTCATGTCATGTCAGCACTAAGAGTTCAGTTGGGAACACAACATAAATAGATACTCAGTAGGCTCTGCATTAGTGAATAATGCAACTAGGAGCTCAATTTTAATATAATAAAATTTATAGAATACCTGGGATTATTGCAACATGCACTAATATTATTCCAATAAATTTTGTAGATACTGAATTACACAGTAAATACGAATCGTGTAGTCATACATATATTTTCTGGATTCGGCCGAGCAAAGTTCATAAATGTAGTTGTACATATGTAAGCGGAGAGGCATACACTCATTGGCTTAATAGCTCTACTTCCTTGCAGAATGAAGGCACATAAATATGGAGTTTTACGGTTTTAGCCACAAACTAAAAACCACCATCAATATTAAGTCCCCTTCTTAGCACGTAACAGTGACATTGTTGCGGGGTAAGCACTAGATGGGGATAAACGAAAATAAAATTAATAAGACGAAGTAGATAGAAGTTACCAGGGAGACTTTGGTTGGCTTTAGGAGCAAGTGCGGCTAGCAGTCTTCGTATCGGCATGTTACCATCAGCTAGGCTATAAGGTACGAGCATGGGCCCGGCTAATCATCTCCGTGCACGGACCAAAGGGGAGTCTTTCCCCCACTCGGATTTTCAAAATCCGTTTTGTATAAAAGGGGTGTTACCACCTTTTTTTTTGTTCGACCACTCCACCTCCCACGTCTCCGCCTGCAGCATCCATCGTCCCTTGGACGTTGTCATCAACAGCTCTATCACCGAGAGCTTCGACTGCCGGCATCAAGGTAAGTGCGTCTCATTGTTTTTTTTTATTATTTATTTTGTCACGAATCTGGTGATCATAATAACTCCATCAACAGTTCATGAGTTCAATATTGGAGGTACCGTTAGTGAAGTAGACATCAATCACGAGCTGATCATTAAGAGTAGTGGCAGTAACATCGTTCAGGTAGGTACTTCATCGTCTTCTCCTCCTCTTCGTTGTTTTTTTTACGGGTGTAAAACCCTAGCTTGGTTTCGAACGTGGGTGTAATACCCGCGGCAAGCTCTCCTTCTTTTTTTTGCTCGAGTGGGTATAGAACCTAACTCGATCATGGTTGCGGGCATAATGTCTAGTGGCCATTACACTTTTTTTACGTGAATTTTAATATTCACAATCTTGTTGATAAGCGAGTTCCATGCTTCTTCGACCACTAGTGACGATCACAAATATTAACTATGACTTGTATGCATGGCTCTCTCCTTTTAGAAGCATGTGGAGAAGTAATAACTATTTTTTGTTTTGCACATGTAGCTGTATAAGAAATTTTGTTTGATAAAATGTCACCTGGAGATACTTCCACCGCTAAGCAAGGATGTAGCAACGATTCCAAAGACATGCCAAATATAGATGATGATTTATTCGAAGTGTCCTACACAACTACTAGGACTCATCCTAGTCATGTGATGACTCTCCTTACTGATTCAAAGGATGTAGAAGTTACGCCATTAATTTCTACAGAACGTGTAATAAAGTTCCATCTCCAGAAGAATGAGTATCCATCCTCTCCAGTGGATTTTAAAATTTTACAAACTCCATTACACTCCTAGGATGAATGGATGAGGTATATGTTCGGCAATGATCATGTCAGGGATAATCTGGATAGAGCACAAGCTGCTGAAGCTGTTAAGGCATCTGCGGAGATCCATATTAAGAAAGATGTGGCAGGTTTGATTACTTTCATTTCTCAATGGTGCATTCCTACTTATACAACTATATGTAGGTGGGGCGAAATGACTATCATTTTAGAGAGCGTAGCTGTTTTGTTGAGTTATCCAGTTGTATGAGACTTTGACTTTTATTGGTCTGGTGAAGAAGATGCATGTCGCATGGATCTGGTTGAGAAGATAGCGAAGTATAACACGAAGGATGATCCCACAAAGTGTTTCCATACTTGGTGGGCATCTGAGTGGTATCCTCTGGTACCAAAACTGGGTCAGGTACTGAATGACATGCTCAGTGTTGCTGCATTCTTGTGTCTGTGGCTGTCTATAGATATCTTTGATGGTGGTTCTGGTACGAAAACAATAAGACTGAAGCTGGTTCTTATCGCTATCAAGCTGGCACAAGGCATCGTCTTGCCTATAGGTAGCTTGTTCCTTGGTTCCTTGTATTCTCATCTTGATTCTGTAGCATCAGATATGTATGTCTCCAACGGATATTTGAAGGTGGAATCTCATGTTCACATCGCATTTCTTCAAGCATGTTTATGGGAGCATTTCAATGATTATGCTCCTACTCCCAGTACTGCATTCTCAAGTATATTTGGCGGCGCTAGAATACTCTGTTGGTCAGACAAACGCCCGAAGCCTGGTAGAAGACTCGTCAATTTTTCGGACAAGGTACACACGATAGATTTTCTTCCTTGGGCACCGGTTCACCTATATATAATTCATCCAAACACCCTTGCTTCTATTTTGGGTCGGACGCTATATTCAGGTGAAGAAAATATGAGTGTTGGAGAAGCTGTATTGATGCGGATTTGTACACTCAGGTATGTTCCATCTTTGTTCATGGGATCCTTCATCGTAGAGTCTTATAATGTTGATAGAGTTGTTCGTCAGATGGTTTTTGATCAGGGAATCCCATCTATTTATCCACCGAAACACATATAGATTATCTGAAACCTGTCTTAGACACAAACGTTCCCATGGAAGAGAAAAGTCTTCCATCCTTGCTCCCCAGAAGACCGGTGGTAACTCTCAATTATAAATAATTTTGGCGGAAGGAGCTCCTTGATCCTCATCAATTTGTACAAGCAGCTGTGACGGTACCACGAGATAAGCCTACTTTCGACATCTTGGAGAATCATCCCAGGTTGAAGCCGCTTGCTTTGAGTAAATGGAAGGCCTCTGACGAGCCGATTTAGGTAAAAAATTGTGTCTTCATTTGTTTGATATCCATTAGTACGCACCTCTTCACGAATATGGTTTGTTTAATATTCCAGAAAGAAATTCAGGTAAAACCTAAACGAGATAAAGGCAAATCTGAGAGCAACCCCCTGGAAAGAGAGATTAGGTCAAAAGGCTGGCAAGTGGTACCCGGACAGCTATAGTGATCTTCAATTCTTCATATGTACAGGTATGCACATGTGATTCGCTTGATTGGATGAATTATCTAGGTGACTTTTGAATTAATCTTACTCAACTTCTTCCGTCATTCTAGTGCTCTGGGAAGATGAATGCTTTTGCCAGACTTGCGCTAGTTGCAGGTAGCCGGGATGACAATACATTCAAGATACCCCCAGAAGAAAAGGAGAAATATGGTGATACCGAGTCGCTCTCAGGTGATAGGGATGAAATCCAAATAGATTCAAGAGCCGATAGAGATGAAGGCAGCACTTCCGAGTATAATAGTAGCAGATCCAGTTCCCCAGGTAAATCAGCAAATGAACGGGTAAGTCCTTTGCGTACTTTCTTATTTGTAACTTGCTTGGATTATCAACTATTTAATATGAAAATATATATGTTAGAGCATAACTCGGTTGAACTCACCAAGCGTTGGTATGTCAAGTTTGGTTAATCATACTTTTGTATCAAAACTCATCTAGAGTCGCTTGATTAAATCCAACAGTCAACTTCGTTTAGGTTAGACTAGAAAGTCTAGGAATGTTAAGACATACAAGTATTACTCCGAAGACCTGAAGAATGTGAAGAAGTAACGAACTACAACGACGACATCATCCTCCCACTTGAGGTTAGTAATATTGACTTGAACTGTTTCATTCCTAACGTATCTTTCAAGTCGTGCTATATTGAAAATGTTAGAGCATAACTCGGTTGAACCCACCAAGCGTTGGCATGTCAAGATTGGTTGTCATATTTTAGTGTGTAAAAACTCATCTAAAGTCACTTGATTATATACTAGAGTCAACTTTGTTTAGGTTAGACTAGAAAGTCTAGGAATGTTGAGAAATACAAGTATTACTCCGAAGACCTGAAGAATGTGAAGAAGAAGCGAACTACAATGACAACATCATCCTTCCTCTTGAGGTTAGTAATATTGACTTGAACTGCTTCATTCCTAACGTATCTTTCAAGTCGTGCTATATTGAAAACATAACTGCGAAGCTGTATATACTGTACATATTGTATAATGCTCTAGTGATGTGACATGGTCATATTTGTATGATCATAGTATTAGGGAATTAGACTATGAAGTATAACGCTTATCTTTTGAACTTCGTAGATATGACATCGACATAATCTTGTATATACTGTTATGATTATGTGAATGGGTTATAGTGAAGATTTCATCCTAGGAAACAATGTTTTACATTTGTTTAAAGGAAGTACATTCATGAACTTGTTTTATGAATCGAAACGGAAATCGTTAGGCTTATTGGTACGGCTATTCATTGCAAATCTTTGGATTACCAATATGTGTGAGATGGTAGAAACGATCGTAACTTTGTTATGTATCTTGGTATAACTAATCAAAATGCCTGACTTATGATTTGGTATGACTAGTTTTTATCAATTGGTGTAACCGATCCCAAGTAATCACCATGAGATGGCATGATCGATATTTATAATTGGTGTGACCGATCCTAGTAATTGGTATGACCGATCACATAGTGTTGTGTAATCGATCCTTGTAATTGGTAACCGGTCCTGGTAATTTGTGTAACCGATCCTGGTAATTGGTGTAACCGATCCTGGTAACTGGTGTGACCGATCACAAGCAATACCATGAGTATATGGTAACCGGTCCTGGTAATTGATGTAACCGATCCTGGTAATTGATGTAACCGGTCCTGGTAACTTATGTGACCAATCACAAGTATTTCCATATTAAGGTATAACCGATCCTAGTGATTGGTAGAACCGATTGCACCCATGTATGTGATTTGATATTTAATCAATCACATAGTGATCTTGGAATACAGGTGAACCAATTCTAAACTTGTTTGGAAGTGTGGTATAACCGATTCAAAGAATGTAAATCCATGTAAATATGAATAAGGATTTATAGTGAAAAGATGTCAACATACTTTGAACACGTACAATAACTCTTATCATTTATTGTTCAAAGATATTCCTTAGTACTCAAGGAGATCCTGTGCCAAAATAAATTGAGAATCTTTTAATTAAGGTTTTTGGTTTTATATGCTTTAATTACCAGCAATTAAATGCATATCTTTAGAGAATAAAAATTAGTAATGTGCATGATGTGTTGTGAAAGTGGTAAAAAGAAGTTCGTTTCTTAGACTTATAAAGATTTGATTCTAGATTTAAATTCTAAAAAAAGTAGAAAATTTAATTAAAGGTTGTAACAAGGTTGAGAGATACTGGAACTCAGGATTCCACCAAGATACATGTTCATGTGCTTCGAATATCAATTCTTAGGCAATTATAGCTCCAAAAATAACAATTATTGACTCTAAATCTTTACCAAGGTAGATTTTATAGAACATTAGTTGTAAATTGTAAGCATGGACTATCAAAACACTTAAGTTAAGCATAATCCATCAAACTAAATAACAACTAATTAATTTAAAATCTTAATTCAATTTATATTAATGCAAAAGTCATAAAAAGAATTAGATAAATTACCACAGTGATGAATATTGGCTTCCTCCGTCATCCCAGTGATGGGGGTTAGTTCATCATGCTCGAAACACACTCAAAAGATTGGTTCATGGCTCAAAAAGGTGTTTTATTGAAGAATAATAGTATTACAACGGATTTGCAACGTTTATAATTGTTGCAATATAGTGTTACAGGAAACGATAATATAGAAGTGCAGTAAAATCAGCGACAGTTCTGATGCGCAGTTTGTTCTTCGTTTTCTTCTTCAGCAGCAGCAGTTAGGGTTTCTCTGCAACTTCTTCTTTTCTTCCCTGCAGCCTCCCAATCGACCCCAAACTCTCGATAATGATTTTTTTGACTCTCTGATCCTTATATATACTTCACAGGGCGATTAAATCTCCTCTCAATTGTGTATCTTCCCCGATATTTCTTTCCTCTTTCTCACGGCAATAATCCTTCGGGATTCATTCTCTTCTCTTGTTTTCACGTGTCTGAATTTTCAGGAATCCCCTAACTTTGGTAACTAACTCTAACAAGGATTATTTTCTCCAAGTCTCCATGTAAATTCCATATTTGGAATCGGCAGAAATACCCGAAACTTTTCTTCCCTGTTTAACAGATTAGTCGATGATCTGGCCCAAGTTAACTCGATAAAACACCTATACCTGGCATGTTTGACTTAACCAAGTCCATCCCAATGAATTTATGCGATTGAATCTCCTCCAAACCTCCGTCAAATTCGAATCCAAAATATGTTCTTCACTGCCAATCTTTCCCGCCAAAACTGAACTTGAAATGTTGAAGATGGTTACCCCTTATCCTCTGATGGGGTGCGTTTAGTAGTGAAGTGCCCCTAATTAGTTTGGATACCCCTTATGCGTTGCTGGAGTCCCTTTAGCAATTCTTCTGGGGTGTAAATATAACTTTTCTGGGGCGTCTCCAACATTCTTTCGGGGTGCATGTAGTACTTATTCTGGGCGCCTTTAGTAATTTTCTCCCAGGACCACTTTTCGAGCTAATTTCTCTGCACAAGTGTATTTATCCAAAAACACCTACAAAGACATAAAATGACCAAATAAGTACAAAATCGAGCACTAACAATACATGTTATTGAGATCAAAATAAACACATAAATGCGTCTATCAAATACCCCCAAACTTATTATTTGCTAGTCCCGAGCAAATCAAATCTAGAAAATAAAATCCTAACTCATTGTCGCAGGCATCGCGATTGCAATTAGCGTGTGCAACAAGCCTTTAAACCCCCTAGGTGGCCTAATGGCAGAGTTATAGTCTCGGGAGGGTTTACCAGAGATATACCCACAAAACCTTTACTCCAGACCCTAGCTATCTACGCAGAACCTTGGAATAGCACTAAAGAACCTCCTTGGTTGGTATACTCTCATTGACTACAGGAGGAAGTACCCTGATGCGAAATTCCAATTGATGTACACGAGTTTGCACTCACATACTAAAATTCATATATAAGTGACATAGCTCTACTCAGATAGTCGCACTATGGACATCAATATCCGGAGTCAACAAATCATATGGATAGATTAAGAAGATGGATATAGAGAAAAACTTAGATGGTTTTGATGTTGACTAAGGTGAACGGTGTTTCTCATATCTGTCTGAAGGTCGTTGCTATGATGAACCTATCCTAATGGACTCAGATACTGGTCTGACTAATATCAACACAACTGGCATATACAAGGGAATGTGGTCGATAATCCTAATTCTATATCAACTCAACTGGCATGTACAAGGGAATCAACAGTCGATTTTATTGAATTTATTCCGGTTGGTCTGATGGTCTGGTCTCAAAAAAAAATCTCTTTATTTTCTCTTTATTTATTTTTTGATTCTTATTTTTTAGTGTAAGTCAATCACTCTACTTCATCCCAGCGGTGGTAACAACTCGATATATGTGCCCCACTAAATCACTTAGAGAAACATATTTTAAAAAGAAGAGAAAATAAAAACAGAAGGTGAAAAGGACTCAACGAGATATGGTGAAACTACCATGTTATTTCTAACACTTGAGCTCTGTGCTTTTATGAATAGACTCTATGTAGATGTTTCCATCCACTCAGATTGGTTCCTCAACTCCTACAATTAAGATGCTTCCATCCACTTAGATTGGTTAGTGCCATCCTTAATAGGCATAAATTTCTAGGCTCTGGAGTTTATTTATTGCAACTAACAAAAAGTTTCTTCCCCACCCCCAAACTTAAATCTAACATTGTCCTCAATATTCTAAAGATAAAATTAAAAGCATGAGCAAGGATAAACTGTTACCATTTGTAGCAAAAGAGTTAAGGAAATATATTACCGTGTTGCATGAGCATGGGTTACCTCCCAAGTAGTGCTAAGTTTAAAGTTTTTAGACATACGTCAAACACCACAGAATGGCTAATTACCTTTTAAATCATATATCAATAGTCGAAACAACTGTGGATCAACAATACCAAATAAAACTGCCACAATTATGAGAAAACTGCCCTGGATCAGAAAAATGAAAAGACAGAGCTCAACCTGCTCTAAAATTTCTTGCAAGACAACTGGGTTTTTCTGCTGCGTCCACTTGGGCTTCATATGAGTGTCTTGACAAATATATTCATCCGAACAACGGGTCTCTAATGACTGGATTTCCTCCTGGAAAATATCAGGAGGATCGGGTTGTGGAGTCGGAAGAGACTCAAGTAATACCTCAGGCAAACTAGGCTCGAGTCCCAAGTTAGGGACTTCTAATGGGGATACTTGACTATTACTACCCCCAAACTTAGGATAGTCCGTATTCTCAGACAAACCTTTAACTATTGCTTCTTCTATATCACTACCCCCAAACTTAGGGTCAACACTACTCTCCGTAAGACCTAGCACTATGGCTTGAATTTCAGGGTCCGTAGAGTCTTTAAAGTACTCGAGAGCTTCTTCTAGTTCAACAGTTTGGTCACCTATCTGACTTAGGACAATCTCATCAAATTCATCCAAAGAATCATCCAATAAAGTGTTGTCCCAATTATCCTGAACTAGAACCTGAACTAAAGTACTAATCATATTCACTTCATCTAAATCATAAGAAGGTTTTCTAGTAACATTAAATACATTTAGTTCAGTGGTCATATTACCAAAGGATATGTTCATAAGTACGGTCCTACAGTTGATGACTGCATTAGCTGTGGATGAAAATTAGGCAACCTAAAATCACCGGAATTTGAGCACTAGGGTCCTGAATAGGCTGAGTATCTAGAACAACGAAATCCACCGGATAAATAAATTTATCAACCTCAATCAGAACATCCTCTATGACACCACGAGGTACTTTGACAGAACTATCAGCTAATTGCAATGTCATTTTAGTAGGTTTCAACTTACCAAGACCTAGCTGGTTGTAAACATGATACGGGAGTAAGTTCACACTAGCTCCTAAATCAAGTAATGCCTTATCAACTGATTGGTTACCTATTGCACAAGATATAGTGGGGCATCCAGGGTCTTTATACTTAGGGGTTGTTTGGTTCAGAAGGATTGAACTTACTTGACCAGCTAAAAAGGCTTTCTTATTGACATTAAGCTTACGCTTTCGTGTACAAAGATCCTTAAGGAACTTGGCATAAGCAGGCATTTGCCTAATTTCTTCTAATAATGGGATGTTAATGTTCACCTGCTTAAATGTTTTCATTATCTCGTTGAAAGTCGACTCTCTCTTAGTTGGAGCTAACAACTATGGATATGGGGCTCTAGGCATAAAGTCATACCTATCAGGAACCGTATTTGCATCACTAGAAACCTTGTCAGTCTCTTCAGCTAACGACTCCTCATGGGAACTAGAAGTTGGATCTACAATATGTCCACTATTAGGTTTGGATACCTTGTTGTTTACCGTTTTTTCACTCCTAAGGGTAGTGACAGAATTCGCTTGAGCATATATTTTATCTCACTTGGGATTAAGATTGGTTTGACTAGGGAACCTTCCATTCTCTCTTTCACTTAGAGTCTTAGCTATTTGACCTACTTGAAGTTCTAACTTAGCAAGAGTCTGGGCATTATTTTGTAAACTCTGCATGGTTTCTTGTTGAAAGCTAAAGTGGTTGTTTGATAGCATTTCATGATTATTTGCTAGCATGGTAAGAGTTTTCTCTAAACTAGAGATTGTATTCTATGGAGGGTTTTGGAACTGGGTTGGACCTGAAGAATTCTTATTATAACTAAAACCTGGGGGAGCCTGAGAATTACTAATCTGACCTTGATTCTGACCCTGAGACCATGATAAATTAGGATGCTTTTTCCAACCGGGATTATAGGTCTCCGAATATGGGTCAAACTTCTGACGGTTATCAAATCTGGAGTTGTTATAAAGAGCATGGGCTTGCTCTTCACTAATATGCCCTTCCCAAAATGAGTTATTGGGCTCTATTCCACAACTAGAGACTTGAGAGGTTCTAATCCTATCATCAGTTTCAACAAAAGACTTATGTATAGACTGACTTAATTCTAAAGCTTTTAACCGTCTAAATACGGCAGCAAACTTAACATCCAACTCAAAGCTTGAATCTACCATATTGGTGCTATTTATATTTACCAAAAGACTTTTAGGGGGCTCTACACATGATTCCCACTGTTGGGATTTGTCAGCTACTTCTTCTAAAAAGGAATATGCTTGATCAACAGTTTTATTCAAGAACCCACCAGCACATAATGACTCAACCATGGCTTTGGTCGAGTAGTCTACCCGTCATAAAGAATCTGCACTAATTTTATTTTCTCAAACCCATGATGGGGACACTACGCCAAGAGATCATTGAATCTTTCTAAAAACCTATAAAGGGACTCTCCTTATTGTTGCATACTGGCACTAATTTTCTGCCTAATAGACGAGGTTTTATGTTTTGGGTAAAACTTCTGGAAGAACACATCAGTGAGTTCATCCCATGTTGTTATGGACTCAGATGTTAAATTATTTAGCCAAGATTTAGCTTTATCTCTTAAGGAAAGAGGAAACAATCTAAGTTTTAAAATTTCATCACTAAAATCTTAACTGTTCCACAAATTTCCTCAAAGTCCCTTACGTGAAAGTATGGGTTCTCATCATCTTTCCCTAAGAATACAGGGATCATCTGAATAGTACTAGGTTTCAACTCATAATTAGCCGAAGAGGTTGGTAATCTTATGCACGATGGTCGGGTGGACCTAGTTGGGTACATGTAATCTCTTACAGTTGTCATTACTGGAACTATCAGAGTACTACGGATCCTTTCCTCACTAAAATCACGACGTTCAGAAATAGGACTCTCTAGATTAAGGTAATCAAGACTCTTGTTTCCTAAAATATCACTTCTAGGTTTTTCACGCAAAAACCGTCTTAGAGCGTCTCTCTTACGTTCTGGCATATAAAAGTCCAGCAACAATATGTGCACATGCAAATGCTGGGCTCACTATTTTAGGCAAGCTTGGGTTGCCTACAACGAAATATACCTATAGTCAAAGACTGGTCACGGGTACGAGGCTGAGGCTTGTGGTGTTTCAGATGATAACGCCCAAAGGGTTCACCTTACTAAACCACTTGTTTTCCTAAAATCGGTGCCAGACGAAAATGCAATTGGTGTGTGCGTGTTTTTTTTTATACAAAAAAATAAATAAATACCAAAAATAAACAAACAAATAAAAGAAAATTACAAGTCCAAAATAAGAAATAAAGAAACTAACAAAAATAAAAGTCCAAATAAAATAATATCTTCGGTTTTCTCCTCTCTCTTTTTTGGCAAGTTCGACTTCCCACCTTTAGCTTCGAGTCAATCCTGCACAACAAAAACAAAAATACCAAAGACGTAAAATAGAACAAGAAATCTAAAAAAAAAAAAAAAAAAAAAAATAATTAAAAACACAAAACCTAAAATAAATAAATAAAAATAAACCTAAAACCTAAACCTAAACCTAAATACAAGTCCGCGTCAGCGGCGCCAAAAATTGATGTGTTGTGAAAGTGGTAAAAAGAAGTTTGTTTCTCAGACTTATAAAGATTCGATTCTAGATTTAAATTCTAAGAAAATTAGAAAATTTAATTAAAGGTTATAACAAGGTTGAGAGATACTGGAACTCAGGATTCCACCAAGATTCATGTTCATGTGGTTCGAATATCAATTCTTAGACAATTATAGCTCCAAAAATAACAATTATTGACTCTAAATCTTTGCCAAGGTAGATTTTATAAAACATTAGTTGTAAATTGTAAGCATGGACTATCAAAACACTTAAGTTAAGCATAACCCATCAAACTAAATAACAACTAATTAATTTAAAATATTAATTCAATTTATATTAATGCGAAAGTCATAAAAAGAATTAGATAAATTACCACAGTGATGAAAATTGGCTTCCTCTGTCATCCCAGTGATGGGGTTTAGCTCATCATTCTTGAAACACACTCAAAAGATTGATTCATGGCTCAAAAAGATGTTTTATTGAAGAATAATAGTATTACATTTGCAACGTTTATAATTGTTGCAATACAATATTACAGGAAACGATATATAGAAGTGCAGTAAAATCAGCGACAGTTCTGATGCGTAGTTTGTTCTTCGTTTTCTTCTTCAGCAGCAGCAGTTAGGGTTTCTCTGCAACTTCTTCTTTTCTTCCATGCAACCTCCCAATCGACCCCAAACTCTCGATAATGATTTTTTTTGACTCTCTGATCCTTATATATACTTAACAGGGCAATTAAATCTCCTCCCAATTGTGTATCTTCCCCGATATTTCTTTCCTCTTTCTCACGACAATAATCCTTCGGGATTCATTATCTTTTCTTGTTTTCACGTGTCTGAATCTTCCGGAATCCCCTAACTTTGGTAACTAACTCTAACAGGGATTATTTTCTCCAAGTCTCCACGTAAATTCCATATTTGGAATCGGCAGAAATACCCGAAACTTTTCTTCCATGTTTAACAGATTAGTCGATGATCTGGCCCAAGTTAACTCGATAAAACACCTATACCTGGCATGTTTGACTTAACCAAGTCCATCCCAATGAATTTATGCGATTGAATCTCCTCCAAACCTCCGTCAAATTCGAATCCAAAATCTGTTCTTCACTGCCGATCTTTCCCGCCAAAACTGAATTTGAAATGTTGAAGATGGTCACCCCTTATCCTCTGATGGGGTGCGTTTAGTAGTGAAGTTCCCCTTATTAGTTTGGATACCCCTTATGCGCTGCTGGGGTCCCTTTAGCAATTCTACTGGGGGTGTAAATATAACTTTTATGGGGCGTCTCCAACATGCTTTTGGGGTGCCTGTAGTACGTCTTCTGGGTGCCTTTAGTAATTTTCTCCCAAGACCACTTTCGAGCTAATTTCTCCGCACAAGTGTATTTCTCCAAAAACACCTACAAAGACATACAATGACCAAATAAGTACAAAATCGAGCACTTACAATACATGTAATTGAGATCAAAATAGACACATAAATGCGTCTATTAGTGCATTTACTAATTGGATATTTTCTACTAAGAGATTTCGGAAAATATTGGACAAAGCATTTGCTGGAATTATGAAAACCGAATGGGCATTTATTGCATATCTTGAGAATACTTTCGGTTTTGGAAATTCCTTGGTGTCCAAACATCCTTAGTCTATAAATACCTAAGTTTGCATTTCTAGCAAACTATCCTAAGAGCCAGGCAAACTTCATTCTTGTTGTTTCTGGTAGAGCCGTCTAATAGGAGAGGAAAGTATCCTAATTATGTGAAATCTCTTACGACCGCTCGTTTAAAGACTTCTGTGGGATCAAGAAGCTTTACGAGTACCGTTGGTGGGAAACTAGATAATTGCAGTGTTATTAGTTTTCAATCGATTTGATTGACTAACGATTGTTGAAACTTTGATTGCACCTAGTTTATTTATTCTTTAGAATCTTCTCTTCTGATATAAGATTCACTCAAACTAGATCGAAGTATCGACGGGATCTTTAAAATTGTTTGTAGATCTAAATACATCTTGTGATAATCCATTGTTAACAGACTTCGTTCTATGTGTGATTAATCACAAGAGATTCAAGTGGTATTGTGCAGGTGTTTATTGAAGATTAAAGAAGATTTGAAGACAAAGAAGATTTCTTATTTGGTTCTCTTATGTTTGGGTGTGCACAAACCTTGATCGGCTAGGATCCAACTAGAATCAGATTTATTCGATTGATTAGTTGCGTGAGATCAGCATCACTTTATAGTTTCTTGTTGGGATCTATATCGAATGATTGCGAATCTAAACTTGACTACTTTGGTAGTTACTGGAAGATTGATCTAACCAGGCAAAGGAGTTTATTAGATTAAACAGAAGAGCCTTTGCATATGACTTGAGATATCTTTATCTTGAAAGAATCGAAAGAGTTGCTACCAAACAGATTTGTTGTTCCTTTACTGTTTGGAATACGATCCACTCATGAACTAGAACATTTATGAATTAAGGAATACAATCTTTGCAAACCGTGACTTAATGTTCATGAATTGATTCTTGTATAAGTACTTTGTACGATTACGAATCAATCCGATTTTGTTTCAATTTGTTCATATATATTTTTATGAGATAGTGAACAATTGAACAACTCTATTTGAAACACAATTAGATTCATTTGATTATCTTTCATGATTGATTGATCATCATATTTGATCTAGAAGTGTTAGATGAATGTGGTTAAGACAAAAGTGTTCATATGGCTAACTTTGGTTTAACTGTTATTGAGCCAACTCAATATACACGTTTAGGTATGATTATCCATATCTAAATGAAGGTATATTTCATTGTGTGTAACAAGATAAAACCATCTAACAGTGGAGATTGATTGCTTTATTTCTAAGCAGACTTAGCTTGAATCTTAAATCAATATTTCATCTAACGGTGAATATTAACTGCTTTGTTACTAAGCTATCTTAGCTTTGATTGTAAGCAACCCTGATTTGAAAGACAATATAAGAGAGAACTCTAGCAACTGGAAAACCTAATCCCGACACTTTCCTGTATCCTAGTTGCAAACTAGAGTCGATTCTCCTGTAACTTAGGTTTTTCCAAAACCATTATAGGTTAACGACTTGAAGACTTCATTTGGGATTCGTGAAGCCATATCCAACTATTTTCTCTGTAGTTGCGTATTCTGATCTTACTTGTTCTATCGTGTTGAGTACTATCTTCTCTAAGATTTGCTCGAGATTTATCTCCGATAGGTAAGATATAAAAAATAATCACAACAGTTCTTCGTCTCAGACTCTTGTGATTCTGCAATAACTTTTTCTATTAATCAGTTGGGTTATTGTGAGGCGATTGATATTTCTAGGCTACTCTTCGGGAGTATAAGACCGGATTATCAATTGGTTCCTGTTCACCTTGATTTATCAAAAGACGGAACAAAAACCGAATAAAGAATAGACATATCTGTGGGAGACAGATTTGTGTATAAGTCTTCGACTTTGGATCGTAGCAACTCTTAGTTGTGGGTGAGATCAGCTAAGGGAATCAAATGTGCAGAATCCGGCGTGGTTCTAGAGGCGTAAGGAACACGACTGTACCTTAATCGGTGTGAGACTTGGTTAGGGCTCAACTACATTCCATTCCGAAGTTAACTTGTAGTAGGCTAGTGTCTGTAGCGGCTTAATATAGTGTGGTGTTCAAAGATGGACTATGTCCCAGGGTTTTTCTGCATTTGCGGTTTCCTCGTTAACAAAATTTGTGGTGTTTGTGTTATTTCTTTTCCGCATTATGTTTGTTTATGTAATTGAAATATCACAGGTTGTGCGTAGTTCAATCAGTTGATAAATTCGACCTTGTTAGTTGGATATAACTTGATTGACACTTGGGCATTGATCTTTGGTACCATCCAAGTTATTTCTCATATCAATCAGGCTCACGGATTTATATTTGTTTGATTTGTTGATTGTGTTGAGAAATAGAGATAAATCTCTTTGATGTATCTCTTGATTGAGCTCGCTTTTAAGTTGGTTCTCTTGGAATTATATAGGAGTTTAGTCCATATAGATTGCCAAACGAATTATTGGGTGTGGTTGTTATACCCTCGCTTTTTCAGGTTGGCTCGTAGATTTCTTTAACATACTCAAAGTGGTTATATTTTGAAGTTTAAAGGTCGGGGAGTAAAACTATTAACCTAATTGTTGATTTACTAAATGCTACAATACAAGAATAATTTAATCACACATATATATATCATTAGATAGTCATGGGTAACTGGGGAGGTAGCTGGTTCGAAAATCTATCAGTGTCTAACTCACATCCTTTCTGCATAAAAGTCATTTATGCTTGGAGTGTACTTCTCTTCTGCTGAATCACTCTCACATTTTGTGGATACAAATAAAAGATTTTTTCCTAAGCACCTATTGGTTAAGTTGGGTTATTATCGGGTAGGTCCTTCTTACATTCCCAATCTGTCGTTTCAGATTAGATTTGTCGGCCTTTGCAGACTGTCCTGAAACCTCTAATAGGAAGTGAAGTAAATATAAGGTATACAACATGTCACCACCTTGAGCTATCATTTGACTCATGCTTATTCCATGACAGCCCTTGGCTTATTTCCTCATTGGCATCGAAGACTTAGCATAAATAATACAATCCGAGTAAATAAGGTTATAGTCTTGCTGATGGGCAACTCGAAAAAAATGCAACCTCCCTCGAAAGCAACTTGAACCATGTTAATAAGGTGATCACCTTATTTTAAGCAGAACATTAGAGATCTTTGATTTTTTGATAAAGAGATATTCCAACTCTCCATATATGCTAAAGATACCTGCACAACCCTGAAGCCGAGACTTAGGTTAGTGGTTGTTACCATTTTAATGGAATGTGTCTAATATATGCACTAGATATCTCTGGATGCAATATTGTACAATTCTGGTTTCAGCAAAAGTTAACTTGAAAATTTTAAAGTGTTTATTTTATTGTGGCCGAAAAACACATACGATTTGCAGCATTTATTATATTTTGGTTCAATCTCAACAAAAAAAAATGTTCGTTGGGAAGGAGTTTTAGAAACTACGGTAATAACATCCCAGCATATTCAACATGAAATTACAACTAGATGACCGTTCCCACTGTGATAGGCCGGCCGAGAAAAGAAACACAACTAATCTAATATTTTTTTTGTAAATTTAATTACTCCACATCGGCAACAACCTTGATACGTATGGATCTATGGATATAATCCTAAAGCTTCTCTCATTCTGTGCCACGTCTCTGTCAAAATATTTGATCGTAAAAGGCCAAAATTAATATTCCTAACCGTGTTATTGACTTAATCCAAAAAAGTTGCCGATACAAGTTGGTACATTTCATAGAACATCAAGTTGGATGTCTCAACTGCTACTTATGTTGCACATGTTGAAAGAACTCGTGCATGGTTCACAGGTGTTAAGAAATTGGAGAATGATAAAGGATACTATAGTAATTAGATTTGTGCAGAATGCAAAATGCAAAAAAAAAAAAAAACGCTAGTAATAACAAAACTAATCTCTATACCTTCGGTCACTCTCTATGTTTTTTCTCAACACAAAAACTCTTTGTTCTTACTTCCCAAATCCTTTATGTTCAGTCTCATAACTTTCTTCTGTATTTTTAACTCTCTACCACACAAAAATCAGTTTTTTTATTCAATGGATGCAGTCATTGGATTTTGAATCATGGTTTATGGGAGAATAATCAGATCTGCGTGACTTCAATTTTAGTGGGTAGCTGACGGCTGACAGAAGGAAGTTTGTTTTTGTGTATTTGAGTTCTTGTATGGAAGATTTTTTTTTTCTTCTGATGGTCAAATAATTAGTTATTATCTTTGATAGGTTAATGAAGAATCAATCAAGTTCTTTACTTCTTGACTTCTTGCTCTTAAAAAATTTGAATTTTATTTTGTCTTTTGTTTTTTTCTTCTTTTTTTCATTTGATTTTAAACTAATGAAGTTATTACCTATTGTTTTTTTCACCACAGTACTTTTTTGGGTGATGAAGGTGTAAGATTTAGTTGAATGCCTCCTATCTCTAGTTATCTACCGCAAGAATTCTGGGCTAATTAATCGGGTGCGGTTTTGACCCGATCAGGTTAGTTGGGGAGTTATCTCTGTAATTTACTGTAATTCCAGATTTTTTTTTTATTTTTTTTTTATAGATGTATAAATTGCTGTAATTGATCATTTTTTAATTACGTCCATGAATTTAATCTATGGTTATGAATTGATCTGTAATTGGTAACGGTTGTGGTCTGGTGCAGTTGGTCATGGCAGTGATGATTGCGCGTATTTGGTGGTGGTGGTTCCGGTCATGGTATTGGTGGTGAAGGAATCAATGGTGTTGGTGCCTGGTGGTGAAAGAATGACACTGAGTATTGATTAATGTTCGATTGAAAGTTTCGTGCGCAAAATTTGGAGTTAAAAACATGCTGAGTCAATTTGGTTAGTTGAGTGGTGGTGGTGGATATGGCGACGGTGGTAGAGAGGAGGAAGAGAGTCGTGCTGGCGATCAAATATTACAGTGGAGAGGTTGAATTGGAGAGGTGGAATCGAATCGCGCAGATTCAAAAAATGAAACACCGATTCAAAGTGAACGATTCATAACTATGGTGGTGGTGGTGCTGGTGGTGGAGGCGAAGGAGGTGATGCTGTGCTGGAGGGGCCGCTGGTGGTGGTAGTGATGGCAAATTCAGAAAACACGAAGGAAGATAAACTGAAGGAGGTGGAGAATGGATTTCAAATTCAGAAAACACGAAGGAAGAATTTTGATTGTGGTTTTGTGTTATCATGATTTGGTGGTGGTGGTGCCAGTCATGGTGGTGCTGCTTCTGGTTACGGCAGCTGTGGTGGTGGCGAAGGAAGAGAGTAGCAGAGATGGTGGTGGAAGGAAACACTATATTGATTTTAATGTTTCGTTAAAAGTTGTATAGGGCCCCTTGTTTTGTAAATATTTCTGGAAATTGGTTTTAGTGTTTCGTTAAAAGTTGTATAGGCCCCTTGTTTTGTAAATATTTACGCAAATACCTCAAAGAAACAGAAAATCATAGGGACAGCTTAGTCATTTTCAGGTTTCCGGACCCAACATTCGGAGGGACAACAAATTCAATCTAAAAAAAAGGTCATATCCCACAAGGATTATGATCAAGTGATATGTATGATCAAGTGATATTTTGCTAGATTGTACACTTCTCTAAACTATAAGTCTTTCCAGTCAACACTGCTACGACTTTTGGGGAAAATTTACTATACAATATGGTCGCAGTTTTGGGTATATCTCCACTCCGTCTTTTCGTGTCTTCGTCTTGACCGTTTTACGGTTTTAATTATATGTAGATGCAATACTTAGAGATCACGAGTATGGAGTCATGGACCCATGGTCGTTGCCTTTCTGGATGCATAAAAACGACTGTGCATAAGTGTCTATAGAGGAGGTAGCGCCTTTCTTCTTGGGAAGTTAATTGGCATACCTCTTGGGCAAGAGCCACTAAAAAAAATGAGCTAAAAGACTGGCGTTATAGTGGTATTTATGCCTTGGCATTCTCTCAAACTGGATATCTTTATACAGGTGGTGGAGGAAAGTCTTATTAATTAGGTACCCAAAATCTTATTCATATTCTTATTAATTATTCTTATTAATTACGTACCCACCATATAACATGTGATATTATCATAAAAAATTATGATATTCACTTAATGATTTTTTATTTTTAGTGATGCTACACTTATATTCATTGGTGCACACAATTTATTTCTCAGTTGAACTACCTGGATTGAGCTACGACAGTGTTTAATGGAACTATAAATCAGACCTCTGTATCTAAGTTGTTGATTTCAGTACACAGCATAACAAACCATTGATACAATTTTAAATTGTTGAAAGTCTAAACGATAGCTTCTGATATATTTAAAGGAAGGTGGCTTATCGAGAGTTGTTGATTTCAGTACACAGCATAACAAACCATTGATACAATTTTAAATTGTTGAAAGTCTAAACAATAGCTTCTGATATATTTAAAGGAAGGTGGCTTATCGAGAAAGGAGCATAAATGAAGTGTCACCGGAGATGTTGAAAAAATGGTCCACATACCCCCAGAAAAATAGACTGAACAAAGTGCTAAGGCCTGAAAAATAATAATGAAAGTTCGAGTCAGTCATTTACAAGAGAAATACTTTTTTATCATTTGAGGTCATGCTCAAGTTTTTAAAGCTTTGGTTAGTTATTCATCGGATTTTTTTGATGTTAGGTTCTTTTTCTTTTTTCAACATATGGAATAAACAACTGCTTGGACGTTGTTCTAATTTGACATTTGAAGTTATTAGTTGTATCATTTGTTCGTTATTTTTACTTCACATTAGTCAAATGAAAAAGTATATGCAGGAACCTGAAATTTATAGATCATACAGTCTCCAATTATATAACAAGTTATAGATCATACATTCTCCAATTATATAACAAGATAGGTTCACAAATATTTTCGTATGACCGCGATTTAAAAATCACATCCAATGAGATGATTCATCAATACCATTAGAATGAAATAAAATATGAAGATGTTCCAATACATCTGGGCTACGGGTGCGGGGCGAAACCCCGCCACACCATCGACAATTCCCAGCATCCCCGGTGTGTAGCACGGGTTACACTCTAGTTAATACATAAAGGGGGGGAAACCACATATTTTCTACGAAAATAAAGGAAAAAATAAATAAAATCCGCACATTTTTCATATCTTTTCTCCACCTATTTAATGCATCTAGACGGGACTGGGTGACACCAAATCAAAAATATATCGTCACGGGACGGGGCGAAACCCCGTGCACACCAAATTAAAAATTTGGTCAAAAGAAAAAAATGTTCAATGCGTAGCACGGGCACTAATCTAGTAAATACTAAAAGATAATCTTATCAATTCAACTTCTATTGAAATAATATTTTATTAGGGACCTTGGTATTAGTATCCTTTAACTAGGGGCTGATATTATGGGGCCTTAGCCTAAATTCCCCTTATTAATAACCTGGCGAGATTGGGGTATACCCAGATTAATTGGGGTGTACCTAATGAGACAAAACATGGGTCATTTTGAAGTAAAACAGGACACCCCTTAACCATGTATTTTCTAAGTGGATAATACACCCTTGTTTAATTAACACTAAAAAATATGATTAGGTTAATTAAGAGGAGCGATCCATTGACAGGGGATTTTTTTACAGTTTTTGACAAGATCGTGTGGGTCGTCGGATGATAATATAAAGACGGTTCAGATTGTTACAAAACAATATGGGTAATTCGGGTAAAATCATGACCCAACACGAATATCTAACTTTTCTTCTTTCTTCCCTACCATTTTATATTCTCATTCTTCGGTTAGCTAAAAAAAGAATACATATTCATTTTATTTTATTTTATGATACTAAGAAATCAAAGTTTCTTAAGAAAATATGTAATCAAGAATAAGAAAGTGATTAAATTTAAAAAAAAAAAAACAAGAAGATCAAATTCTTTTTTTGAAGCAGATCAAAATATTATTAATTGAAATCAAAACTGAGATTGTTACTGCAAATTTCAATTTCTATATGGGTATAAGAGATTAAGTCTATTAATTTCTCAGCATTATAAATGAGATTTGACTTTGATGATTCATCAAAGCGCACAAAATATTAAGAATGAAGATACGGAAACAAAGAGCAAAATTAGGGTTATTTAAATTCGCACCTACTAACTGGAAGAAAGAACCCACAAAGGATTCTAAAAGACGAGAATAGTAGTTCTAAAGTGAAGCAGATTTTGATTCTAGGGTATAACACTTCAGATGAAGCCGATGTAAATGAAGTCCTAATTTGTTAAGGAGATTTAATTTACCATCTAATGTGTTTTCTTTTGTGTTCTTGATTCACAACAATGAGAGAAAAACTTGAATCTGCGAATATACAATCTGCATACACCTTAGAAATGATTAAAGACGAAAATATATAATGAAGATTAAAAAATCAATTTTGAACACTTCATACAGGTCATAATTTAGCCCGGACAACCATATTATTTTTAGCGATCTGAACTGCACATAGATTATCATCCAACGACCCACATGATCCTGTCAAAAGCTGTAAAAATTTCCCCTGTCAACGGGTCGCTCCTCGTTAATCAATTGAGTAGATTAAAACTTATGAATTTAAGTTATGAAATTTTGTTTTTGATTGAACTTATGTGGGAAGATTTTTGATGAAAATTGAGAATATTTTTTGCAACAGAAATGAAAGCACACTACCCAAACACTTCTAAAAAGGGGATTGCAAAGTTGTTGTATGAAATCATACTCAAAATTAAAGAAGAAATCAACACTTTTAGTTCTGAAAGTATGAAAAGTCGGCAAGGTAGACGAATGAAGAAGATGCCAACTAATTTGGGCCCGCATGCTTATTTCTAAAAAACAATGCTGACTGTATTATTTTTGACACACATGAGATTGTTGTAAATGTTTCACTAGTCGACATCTTATTGATTTCTTACCTTGCCGGCTAACCTATAGTCGGCATCTAATTAATTTCTCACATTGCTGGCTAACGTATAGTCGGCATTGTAGTAATCTTACAACCTTGCCGACTTTTGGTATACCCAAAAGAAAACAGAATCTTGAAAGCTGTAATTCACTTTATTCATGCAATTTTTGTTACTACATTGATTGAAACATAAAATCTAACTCCTTGTCATAGGAATAACGAATGCACTTAACACGTGCATCAAGCCTTTGAACCCCTAGGCGACCCTAGTGGACGAGTTATAGTCTCGTGAGGGTTTACATAGAGATCTATCCACAAAACCTACACAAAAACTTTTAAAACCATCAATCTTCGTCGTAGGAATCCGAGTCCGATTCACCTTCCATCATCTCCGTGGCATACTCCAGAATTTTGGATACCATGAAGTGATAGCTTGTATCAAATGCGAATGCTTCCCCCTTTTCCTCCAAGTAGCGGGCTTTCACGACTTGGTGTTACAAAAACACGACACAAACTTACTTTGTTAGTGGTGTTTAGTAGGAAGATCAAACAACTTGGATTACGTAAAATAAACCACAAAAATACTTACAAATTGTTCAATGGACAAGTTAAAGTGGGTAGCGTTCAAAATCCGATGTTGGATATCTAAATAAGCAAGTATCGCATTTTCGATGACTAGGTGCCTATCATGGATTTGTTGAACACTTATTCCATTCGGATTCCCAAACTCTTGTCTATATTTGTTGTATACCTTTGCCACAAAGGTTTCGACATCTACCCTTACAGAGGACTTATTTCCAACTCGAGTTTCGGCGTACCATGCTTTGGTGATGGATAGATCTTCATTTGAATCAAATAATGCCATTGTTGTATGTAGAGGTATTGGGAGAGTTAGAAAGAGTATATGATGATATGAGCTTTGGAGAGTATATGCAAATAGGTGTGTGTTGTTTTGTAGAGAGAACTAGTGTATTTATAGGATGATGCCCAAATCTGGCCGTTAGGATAGTCAATCAATGCAGTTGTACTTGCAAAAATTTGAATTTTGAACTCGTCGGCTTAGTTTTTGTTTCCACAATTTGCCGACTAACACACCTCGGCAAGGTGGTAATTTTCTTACCCTACCGGCTATAACAATTTTCAAAGACAAGAAAGGTCATATTCTGCTGCATATGGTCGGCAGGGTATTTGTTTAATACACTGCCGACTAACACATAGTCGGCAGGGTCATAATTTTATTACCCTGCCGACTTTAAGATTTTTGTAACACGGGAGGAGGTCATATTATGCTGCATATAGTCGGCAAGGTATTTGTTCATTAGATTGCCGACTAACCTATAGTCGGCAAGGTCTTAATTTTCTTACCTTGCCGACCCTGGTAACTGCACCATTTCTGCTGTCAGGGCCGGCAGTCTGCCAGTTCACAACCTTGTCGGCTCTGGTTTAGTCCGCACTATAACTTAAAAAAACATTCACTCAAGACCCTGCCGGCTGAATTAATGAAACTTAACATAGCTAAACAAACCATTCATTCAACAACTAGAAATCCAATATTTGTCCAAAATAAGAAAACATATGTCCCATAAACCTTAAAAAAATATTTGTCCAACCGTTAACCTTAACATTTGTCTAACACATAAAGAAATAAACTAGAAATGCATTCATTCACGACCACGAGTACTACCACCACCACGGCCCCGTTTAGCATTTTCACGACCACGACCACTACCACCACCACCACCATGGGTACGAGTCCACTTTTGTTCAGCATTCCTCTTGGCTTGTGCTTCCCTCTTTAGTTCAGCATTAACTTGCTGGAACATTTCGGTGGCATCTTCATTATCAACATTGGTAGCATAGTCAATGTGCTTAGTTTGCTCTTCAATCGACAAAGGCTCTCCTCTTTCTCTCGCGCAACACATCATCTTCACAAGGGGATTCAAATGCTCCTTTATATTCAATTAAACAACAAACAATTTTTTTTTTGATCGGTAAAGAGGATGTATTGATCAAAAAATAGAGGGTATAAAGGCTATACCACCCTAGTCAGAAAACAAGAGAAAAAAGAAAGGAAAAAAGGTCGGTAACAAGCTACCAACCTAGACAGAATCAAAGTAAATGTTACACCAATCTGTCATGACAGTAGAAGAGTTTATAGAGTCAAACTCTTTAATTGCTAATGCCCAGGTGAGCAAGCAGTATATTGCTTTGTTAACCACACCAGTGACATTGCTCCTATTACTAGAAAAAACTCTTGCATTCCTCTCCTTCCAAAGACTCCAAATAATAGCCACAGGAACAAGATTCCAAACTGTTGTGCTTGCTGCATTATGCTGAGGAAGATTCCAAGCCTATAAAGAAGGAATTATATCCAAGTGTATGGTGTAGAACCATTTCAGCTTAACTAAGAAGGTATTCCATACGTATGTAGCAAAAGAACAATGAAGAAGAAGATGAGCAGTAGTCTCACAGTTGTTGCAGAAAATACAAGTGGCAGGAACTTCAATTCCTCTTCTTCTTAACAAGTCTCTTGTTGGAAGTCTGTTATAAGCAATTAACCACAAGAAGAAACCAACTTTTGGAGGGAACTTGAGATTCCAGATGAAAGTAAAAATAGAACTATTCTGAACAATACCATTCTCCATACTGAGTTTATCATAAGCTGATCTGACTGTGAAAGTTTTGCTTTTAGACAGGGGCCATTGCAGTTCATCTCCAGAACCAGGAGTGAATCTGAAGGAAGATAAGTCTGACATAAGAAGTTGATGTTCAATTCTTGCAGCAACATTGAGTCTAGAAGGAACTTGAAGATTCCATGAATAAGCTGGGCCATCTGAATTGCACATCTCAGCCACAGACAGATGCTTAGCTCTTGAAAAAGCATAAAGATTAGGATAACTAAACTTAATAGGCTGATCATAAATCCAATTGTCCTCCCAAAATCTAACTGAGTTGCCATTGTTAACTTTAAATTTGATAAACTGCAAGACTAAAAAAGACTTGCATTTCATAATAGCTCTCCAGACTAATCTTCCATAAGTGCATTTAGGATTTTTTGGTATCCATAGAACATCTTCATAACCATACTTTTCAGCAACAATTGCTCTCCAAAGAACATCATCTTCCACTGCAAATCTCCAGGTCCATTTGGCAAGCAAAGCTTTGTTCATCTGCTTCAAAAAATGTATGCCAAGACCTCCCAATTTCTTTCTTCTGCAAAGAGTACTCCACTTAACCAAATGAATCTTGTTTCTTCCTTTGTTATCATTCCACAAGAAATCTCTCATGATTTTCTCTAACTTATTGAGGTATTTCAAAGAGTGACATGTAGTAAATAGGAAGACTGTTAAGCACACTGTTAATTAAAGTTATCTTCCCTGCTCTTGAAAGTAAAATCTTTTTCCACCCAGCAAGTTTTGCAATAAACTTTTCAATGATTCTATCCCACTTAGCTACTCCTCCATATTTATCTCCTAATGGTAAGCCTAAATAAGTTGTAGGCAGTGTAACACTATAACAGCCCAAAAGAGAGGAAATAATAGATAAATCACCTTCATAAGCAACTCCAAAGATCTGACTCTTAGCAAAATTTATCTTCAAGCCTGTTAACATCTCAAAAGACATAAGAATTAATCTGAGATTTTTAACCTGCTCAGCATCAGCATCAAGAAAAATAAGGGTGTCATCTGCAAATTGCAAATGACAAACCATGATTCCATCATCTTTAGTTTGAAAACCAGAAATAAGACCTTCTTCTTGAGCTTTTTTAATCATAAATGTAAGTGCCTCTCCAACTAATAAGAAAAGAAAAGGAGATAAGGTATCTCCTTGCCTGATCCCTTTATTGCTTTTGAAGTACCCAGCAGCACTTCCATTCACCAATACAGAGAATCTAACATATTCAACACAACACTTTAACTAACTCCTCCATTTTTCTCCAAAGCCCATCAACTTAAGCTTTCTCAAAATCCACCTTACAATAACAAGCCTGGTTTACCACTTCTGATTCTAGAATTAATTAACTCATTAGCTACTAAAACACCATCAAGAATCTGTATTTTTTTTTAAAAAGCTGATTGATGCTGAGAAATAATAGTGGGAAGAGCGAGCTATAACCTTTCTGCTAAAAGTTTGGATACAATTTTGTAAGCTCCATGAATAAGACTAATAGTTCTTAAATATTTAATCTCCTCAATACAGTCTTTCTTTGGGATCAAAGCAATAAAAGTATTTTTTTAACCTCCAATCAATAAAAAAAATTATCTGAAGTTCTTTTAGAATGTTGAGAAAGTCATCTTTGAGAATATCCCAGCAAATAGAATAGAATCTGATTGGAAATCCATCTAGCCCAGGAGCTTTGAATTGACCAAGATGTTTAGTAGCAGCCAAACATTCTTTTTCTTCAATGTCTCTCTCTAACCAATTGCACATCTCCTCAGAAATCTGATTGAAATGCATACCTTCTGCAGAAACAATTCTATGCTGCTGAGATTGAAAAATGTTTTGGAAAAACTCAACAATACCATTCTTTATTTCCTCCACATCATTTGTAAGAACTCAATTCACCTTAATTGAACCAATGTAACTCCTCCTCCTTCTATCATTTCCAAGTCTGTGAAAATATTTTGTGTTTTTTCAAAGTCTTTAAAGTGGGTAACTCTGCTTCTACTTCTCCATTTCTCTGCCCTGACAATACTCAAATTGCAATACTCCTACCTTGCTTGAGCTCTTTCCTCCCATTGAGAATCAGATAAACCATTATTATTATGCTCTACAGCATCCAAGTCAACAAAAATATCCTCCAGCTCTTCAAGCCTTCTGTCCACCTCTTCATACTCTCTTTTGCTCCAAATTCTAAGTTGTTGTTTGAGTAATTGAAGCTTTTTGCAAAAGAAAAAACCAACACTACTTGAAACATTAAAAGAATTCCACATGTCTCTAACAAAAGTAAGAAATTCTGGGTGAAGGAACTGTGCCTGGGCTGTGAGGGCTCTCAGCCACATGGATAGTTCAATGTGCTCATCAGCGCTTGACCCGGAGATGTGGATCATCCAAGGCACATTCACAGCGGAATGGAAATGGACCATGCTTCACACCTTCACAAATCAGAGCTATGGGATTGTGATCAGAGCAAGGACGAGCAAGAGCATGCTGAGTTGCTTGAGGATAAACAATTTCCCAAGCAGGACAAAGTAGAAATCTATCAATTCTGCTCCTTACACTTTGAACTTGGTTATTTGTCCAAGTGTAGGAAGCCCCAATCAAAGGCAAATCAAATAGATGATGCCTTGAGATAAAGTTGTTAAACTTTCTCATACCAGTAGTAGAATCCCCCCCTGAAGTTCTTTCATGAGCAAATCGAATTTCATTAAAATCTCCACCAATCACCCAAGGAAAATTCCAGTATGCTCTAGTTTCTTCAATTTCTCTCCAAAATAATCTAACTTCTTCAGAATTGTTAGCACAAGGTGCATAAACTCTAGTGAACATCCATTCAAAAGAATTAGATAAATTTTTACAATGCAATGTAATGGAATAAGGACCTATCAAAGAATCAATAACTTGAATTTTAGTAGAATCCCAAAGACAAAGAATTCCACCAGAGTTACCTTGAGAAGGAGAATCCAACAAAAGATATCTTTTTTTTTCCCAACATTGCCAAGCTATCAAATCATTGCATTGCTGAATTTTCGTTTCCCGAAGAAGTACAATGCTAGGTTTCCAGTCTTTAATCTTCTTCTTGATAATATCTCTTCTGCCACGTACATTCCAACAAATAATTTTGAGATCCATAAACACCAAAACTCCAAAAAATACAGAAACCCACTGAATAAAGCAGATTTCAATTTCTCCAAATCAAAGTTAAGAAGATGATCTTTAAAGCAATCCACCATGGCATCATCAATTTCATGTTGAGTACCTTGAAAATGAATACCCAATTTTGGGCAGATAGACACCATTTGCAGCATTATACTTTCAAAATCTCTTCTAAGTGTAGGGCATACCTTGTGTTTTAAAGTACTCAATTTCTCATTAGTTTTCCAGAAGAAATCAAAGTTAACAATCCTTTCATTCGAAACATTGTTTTGAGCTCCATTGTTATGAAGGTTGCCCATTGAATCAATCATCTGCAAATATGGAATAGAAATGGCTGCTTGCAAATATTCTTCCACTTCTTCTGTGCTTTGAAAATTTGGTGATGTTACCGATGTAGTTGGTTGAGATGAATTCAAATTTGAATTATCTACTGACGTGTCAGAAACTTCTGAAAGAACTGACTCAACTGGTGGGCTATCTGAATGAATAACCGAATCCTTAGAGGAAGAATTAAAGCCCAGTTCTAATGGTTTAGAGCTCGATTGACCCAGATCAGAAATCTTAGAGGTTAAATTCAATAATATTTAATTCAACGGTAGAATTCAAATTTGAATTTGAATTAAGACTTGCAAAAGAAGACTTCCCTTTTTCTGATGCGGAATTTTTTTTAAACATATCTTTTCTACGAGAATCATGGGGTCTAAGAATCGGTTGAGGAATTCTCGGCCAATCAACATTGAATGCAATATTCACCGGTGACTCTACAGCTGGCTCCTTGACTGGTACAATCATTAGATTTTGAACTGTGACCTTTCTGAATATTTGAGCAATTCTTCCATTAATAGACTGTAAGGATTGCACCATGATTGGAAATGAGTACGCACCATGATGGTAAAGAAAATTTGATGAAATACCATCAAAACTATGGACTTTTAAACGAATAGCTGAGACATCCTCCCATTAAAGTGTTGATGAATGAATCTCTAGTAATCCACCAAAGTTAGCACTGACTTCTGAAAAGAATTGTTTCCCTCACACATTAAACTGAACTCCAAAAATCTCAATCCAAGAACCCTCAGAACTAATTTCAGGTAAAGAGATTGAGTTTGAGCCATTCCACTATGGTAATAATCTGATTGATATATCCTCAAAAGTCCAAAAGCCCTTCTGAATTAAAGAGTCGTTATCTTTATTGATAGCAATGAAGAAAGCTTTTGAATCTTCAAAAGGGAATAAATCGAACCCTTTCTCCATATTGAATTTTTTAGCAACCTCCGGACCAATGCTATTCCATGAAGATACTTTTTTGGATGTTTCGATGATAATAACTTGGTTCCAGTTTTTTGAATCTGCAACTCGGCTCTCAATATTAGTTTCCACTGGAATAGAATCATAGGCTTTTTGAGGAGTCACTTGAGTAGCTATCTTCACAGGTTTTCTCATAGAGACAATTCCTGTGAAAGTGTCTACAAACCTAGACCATCTCTTAGCTTCATCTTCATATGGAAAACACATCGCTTGCCTAACTTTATCACATGAAACCGATGCCCTGAAAAACTCTCCAAATTTGTTCTTATTTCTAGAAAACAAGATATGCTCATTCCCTCTATGAAAAATCCAGTACCAACTGCCATAGTAAGCCTTTTTTGATTCCTTTCTCATGATGTTTTTCATCCAGATAACTCCTTCTGGGCTAATTAAAACATGAATTATCTTCCTTGTGTTTCTTGTTTGTTCATCAAATAAGATCCCATCAAATTTCTTTGAAAGCAAAAACGATTTGTACCCACAGTCGATGATAAAATCTTGATTCTGGAATCTTGTTTCCTTGCTATTCTTCCTATTCAAAACCACCTTCCACCCTTCTAAATCTTCAGATCTCGATGATAGATTGTTCTACTTTTGCTGCTCTTTTACCACTGCTACCCATGTCTTCGATCCTTGCAAACTCTGTTGTCCAAGCCGATCTGAATCCAGTAACCCTGCTCTACTTCGCTGAGAAGATGATTTCTCATCATCCTTTCCACGGAAATTTCTGACGTTCTCTCATTAAACAACAAACAATTAATAGACTGATTCGATAATGTAATCTTAAAACAATAAGAGCAAGTTTCAAATACTTACAAAGTTATTAAGACTTGTTGTTGGGTTTTTCAGTGGCATCTTCCTCTTACGAGCCGGTTGTTCAACATTCTCTTCCCTAATCACAGTAAGACGAGCAAAATCCAAGTACCACGGCATGTAATTTTCATGAGCTTCATGACCTTCGGTCACCTTGTCCAAAAGACTCGTATCGATTTTACAGTCACACCTTTCGTCTAAAGGAGAAATCTCTGGTAGTGGAACGTAATTGAAGTCAGTACTTTTTTGGGATATGTTGCAGTCCTCCCTTACCACTTTAAAGAACGGATCGTCACTGGGATGGGTGTTAGAGTACTGCTCGGTCGAACTCGCAAGCGTTGCTATCTCAAGATTGTTTGTCAAGTTTAGTTGCCAAAACTATAAGTCTTGATTTCTAGTCTACTTATAGCTAAGTCTCGGACTAGGATAGTAAGTGTAGTTGAGCTCTAGACTCCACGGCGTTCATCATGCAAAGACGAAGAACTACTCAAGGAACTGGTGGAACTTCATCGAAAAAAAGGTATGTGGAGACTTGAACTTATCTATCACTCAAAAGTCTATTTATTTTATCTCCTATCTTGAGACAAAAGTCGTATTGCTATATAGACTTCGATTATACACATTTGCTATTTCGAGCCGAGTTTATCTCGCTTATCTTTTTCTCGAAATATGTGTTGGTAAGCTTTCGCTTTGGCCAAGTTCATCTTTACTCGTGACGAAAGTCATGTTGGTTATTTCAATATCTTGAAAATCGCTTTGATGAAAAATAGTTTGTGAATAACAACTATATAACATCCTCTAAGAATGTTTCAATGATTGAAATAAGAGTTTTGAACATGTAGCCATCTTTGGATATAAGTATAGTATGTTTTCACATTTGTGTAAAAGTCAAAAACCGGGAACCCAAAGTATGCGTACCCGTACGCGTACTTGCGGTTGTTGGAAATCCGGAACAGTATGCGTACCCATACGCCTACTGGCGGAAAGTTCATATCCGTGAATTTCTGCTGGAGTTTGAAAGTGAAAAACAAACTCAATCCGGTTGCTTAAGTACGCGTACCCGTATGCATACTTAAGTAGGTTACTTTCTAAAATCGGTTTGTTCATGAACTAAAACATTTATATATATTAAAGAATGCAATCTTTGCAAAACGTGGCTACAATGTTCATGAATCGATTCGAGTGAATCAAAACCGATTTTTCTTCGATTGTGTCTTGTACACTTCTATGAGATCTAAGCGATTGAACAACTCTCTAACTAGTTCATTTGAGTCATTTGAACTAGTTATGGTGAAGATGAATAAGGTTGATATGAAAGTGCTCATATGGCTAACCATTGTTTAACTATTGTTGAACCAACTAGGTGTACACATTTAGGTACGGTTACTCAAACCTAAATGAAGTCACATTTCATTTGTCTATAACAATCTAAGTTCGATCTAACGGTTGAAAGATATTAGCTTGAATCTAATCAGGTTTTCATCTAACGGTGAATATTGAATGCTTTGTTACCAAGGTAACTTAGATTGCAAACCCTGATTTGGAGACTATATAAAGGAGAACTCTAACAACTGGTAAACCTAATCTCCACACCTCATGTGTGATACTAGTTGTATAAGCTAGAGTCGATTCTCCTTTAACCTTAGGTTTCTCTCGAGATCCTATAGGTTAACGACTTAAAGAATTCACTGGAATTGTGAAGCTAGACCCAACTATTTTCTCTGTAGTTGCGTGATCTGATCTTGTTGTTTCTATCGTGATTGAGTGCAATCGTAAGATTGGCTTGAGATTTATATCTCCGATAAGCAAGATAGAAAAGTAGTCACAAACACCTTCGTCTCATCGTTTGTGATTCCACAATATCTTGTTTCGCTAGTCGATTAAGATTATTGTGAGGTGATTGATATTTCTAGGATGTTCTTCGGGAATATAAGTCCGGTATATCAATCGGTTCCTGTTCACCTTGATTTATCAAAAGACAAAACAAAACTCGTAGGTATTTCTGTAGGAGACAGATTTATCTATTCCTGTAGACTTTTCTGTGTGAGACAGATTTGTTTATTAAAGTCTTCGACTTTGGGTCATAGCAACTCTTAGTTGTGGGTGAGATCAACTAAGGGAATCAAGTGCGTAGTATCCTGTTGGGATCAGAGATGTAAGGAACGCAACTGTACCTTGGATCAGTGTGAGATTGATTGGGGTTCAACTACAGTCCAGACCGAAGTTAGTTTGTAGTAAGTTAGGGTCTGTAGCGGCTTAAAATAGTGTGGTGTTCAAATATGGACTAGGTCCCGGGGGTTTTCTGCATTTGCGGTTTCCTCGTTAACAAAACTTCTTGTGTCTGTGTTATTCCTTTTCTGCATTATATTTTGTTATATAATTGAAATATCACAGGTTGTGCGTTGAATCGATCAATTGGTAAATCCAACCTTTGGTTGTTGATTGAAATTGATTGATCCTTGAACATTGGTCTTTGGTACCGTTCAAGTTATTTCTCTTGTATTCAATCAGGCTCGCAAATTCCTTTTGTTTGAGTGTGGATTGAATCGAGAAATTGAGATATAATTCTTTGATATACTTTTTATTAAGATTGAGTCTGGCTGTCTAGTTGATTCTCTTAAAAGTATATTGGAGTTAGTCCATACAGATTGCTAAGCGAAAGATTGGGTGTGGTTGTTATACCCCCGCTTTTTCAATGGGGTTCTTCTAGGACGTAACCCACTTGTCGCATTACCCGATGTGGATCGTACATTGAAAATCCTTGGGGGTAAAACAAGGGACCATAGTAGAATGCAACATCATCTCTCCTTACGATTATACCTTCATTTTTATCATTTCGATACGAATCAAATATTACCTCATCCGCAGTCATTTTGTCCAAGGCGACTCGCATGTTGATAAGCTGCTGTGGCATATCCTTATCCTGAGCACCAGTAAAACTGTATGGTTGTCATCTTGGCTTGTAACGCGCAAGCTTAGTGTTCACTTTGATATGGGGGTTTGCTTTCACCAAAGAAGGGAAGTGTTCATATATCCAAACCTATGCAAAGACAAAGTTTAGTAAGAATCTTATCTTATAAGCATTTTGCAAATATAAATGATTTAGATAATTGAATTACCTGGAATAGACATAGATTTCTGTTAACTTGCTTAGTCAGTACCCTTGAACCCTTTGTCAACTATGCATTCAAGAAGGCAACCACCCAAGAATACTTATGCATCTCATGAAAGGATGCAATAATTGAAGATACTTGGCGTCGACCAAGCTTTTGGAACTGTCGGGGAAGATACAATTTCCCAAGATGTATAACAAATAAGCTGACGCAGTAGCATTGATTTGCACCATGGACACACTTCCTTCGTCATCATAGATTTTCTGGGTCCCAGAGTATGTGTCCCTCAACATCTTCAGACTTAACTTCTTGCTTATATAACCATCCTTCCTCACAAACAAAGATTCCGACTGCTTTTCATACAAACCGAACAAGATCTTGGTCAATTTGAAGATATTCTCCCAAGAAATGTCATCATCGTAGCCATCACTGATTGCTTTTCCCTCAACCTCGAGTCCTAGAATTTGATGAGCATCATCGAGAGTTACAACCATCTCACCGAATGGGAATAACATTGTATCAGTCTCTCCGTAGAACCTCTCACAGAATGCATATACGGTAACTCTGTCATACTCAACAATCGAACTCTCCACCTCAGGCCACAACCCGGAGTTTTTGACAATCGTTTTCACCTCATCACATTCCTTGTCAAGTGGCCATAACGTTATCATAGTGTTTGAAGCTTGGCGCCTCAAAATACGGATGGCATAGTTGTGATCCTAAGTACCAAAAACACAAAATTAAAATAAATACAAACACTTGAAGAAAATTTAAGATAGATAGATACACTTAAATAAAAACAAAGTTTTATTGAGATTACTTACGATAGCACCATGGATTTCACGTGCCCATGAGTCTCTGTATCCAAAAGAACAGTCTACCATCTTCTGGGGTCCCTAGTGGAGGCTGACCTGGTTTCAGTTGCACCTTCAAGTGATTGGGAAGCATGTGGGAATCAGCTGGTTTAGTGATAACCCTCTTCGGTCTTTCGGTTGTAGTTGCAGTTGCAGCTTGAGTTTGTTGATTATTTTTTTTTTTTTTTAACACCTTCTTATTCTTCCTATTCTTTATCCTCTTCCTCTTCAACAATTTCATCTTGTCTATCATTATCTTTATCTCCAGCATTGTTATCACCATCACAATTACGTCCTCCAATAGGTGGCATGACTTGATCAACATCATCATGCTCATCATATCCTCCAGCAGCCAGAAATCTTTCAACACCATCATGATCATTACCTCTTCTACCAGATAGATTTGATTGATCTTCATCTAGAGTTTCATCTGAATCACTTGGTTCCATTGGTGGTTGAATCATTCCGTTCACGGATCTTGAGCGTTCCCGGCTCAATGAATGCCTCTCGATGTGTTGCAGTCAAGAGTTTGTCACCAACACGAGGAGGTCTTGAAGGAGGAGTAACATTTTTCTTCTTTCCTTTTTGCAACCTAAACAATAACAATTTAAAAAAATCAAGTAGTCGTCAGGGTTGACAACAATGACCAATGCCGACTAAAAAATAGTCGGCAGGGTCGATAACTATAATCTATGCCGACTAATAAATAGTCAGCAGGGTCTTATGCAACTACCATACCGGCTTATAACAAGTCTGAACACATGAAGGACAAATGATTTTCACACAATTAGTCGGCAGGGTCTATAATCAATACAGTGCCGACTAATAAGCAGCTGGCAGGGTGGTATTCAAATACCATGCAGATCTTATGACTTGATGTCCTCAGGAAACACAAACATTTTCAAAGCAGTAGTCGACAGGTTAAAAAATTAAAATCCAACGACTGTTAGAAACACATTTAGTCGGCATGGTATTAAGGTTGAATACCGTGCCGACCCTATAAATAGCGATTACAGATATTAACATCTGGCAAGATCTTCAACTTAAGATCTTGCCGACTAACCCTAAATATGAAAAGTCGACAGGGTCGTGAATCAGAGATCCTGCCGGCTAAGTAACTGCAGATTCACAAATTTGATTTTTCTGACCTAATTTGACATGCAAACATAAAATTGAAGTACTGGAGTGAGTTTAAGTAGGCCCTTACTTTCTCAATCGCGTCATTTCTTCTGTTTCAACGGCGTTGATTTCTTCTTCTTCAATGTTTTTTTTTGTGTTGAACTAAATTTGCAATTCCAGGTTTATCTCGTAGGTTTTCTATTTGTTTGTTTCATACGAGAATGCCTTGGCGGCTCCATATTTGAAGATTAATCGACAATCGAATTTTCGAATCGACGATTACGATGAATTAATCGACGAGTTTTCGATGGTGGGGGAAGGAAAAGCCGGTATGGTAGAGGAGGAGAAAAAGAAAAGGAGAATATGAAATGAAAATGATAACTGGTTAGGGTAACAAGAATTAGAATGGGAAAGGGTAGTTTTGTAATTTCACCCATTAGGAAACCCCCTTAGCCCTTAAAAAGAGTCCACTTAAAATCGGGTATACCCCAATTAATCTGGGTATACCCCAATCTCGCCAGGATTAATAACCTCAGTTTACTGGTTAAAAATCAAGAATACAAAGAACATTTTGGCTAACTTAGCCTGTGTAAGTGGCGGTCCAGATTTGTACTCACAAGAGATAAATCTGTGGCTGTAATTGTTTGTCATAAGTGATGGTTATGATTGGGATTAGAAATGCATCTAATGGACAAAAATTATCATGTCATTAAGGTTCCATAATTCTTCATAATAAATAATATTCTATTAATTTGCCATTACAATATTTTATTAAATGTCAAATTAAAAATGATAATATATAAATTACTCTACTAATGTTGATAATAAATATATTTTGATACTTAGGATTAGTTTGGTATTGCTGCGAGCTTTACAAAAGTGCTTTTCCGATGTACGTTACTGTGCCGAGCTATGTAAAAAAAAACAATTGAATGGTTGCCGATGTACGTTAATGTGCCGAGCTCTGTAGTAAAAAGCAATTGAATGGTTGCAAATTATAAACTAAAGCTAAAACTTATTTTAATGGGAAAATATCAGGTTCATCTATAGTTGGTGAGAAAATGACAAAAGCAAACATATCTCTGAAAATTGTTTATTTTATTTTATTGTGCTTAAAATAAGTAAAAAAATTTACTATTAGAGTACATATATGTAATATTAAATTTACTAATTAGTATTATTACTAAAAAGTATCATTTTTATTAACCACTTTTTAAAAATCAATAATTGCTTAATATTTATTGTTGATAAATTAAAGTATATTTCAGTGATACGGTATAACATAAAATGTAGTTTGAAAATAAAATTAATTATCTTTAAAGAATAAAATATAACGAATAAAAATTGGTTATATATAGATTAAAGGATAATATTTGTCAGTTATAAAAAGAGATGGGATATAATTGGAAAATAAAATATGAAATTAAGATGAACTATAACATTTGCTTTTGAAGCTTTTAAAAGCTCATTCTTCCCCACTTTTAAAATTGATAGATTTTGGAAGTGTTTTGCATAAAAAACACTTTAAGAAATCTTTACCAAACACTAGGATGAAAAATATTACTATAAATATGTTTTCAAAGTACTTTTTTTTTTAAAGAAAAAAGCAGTACCAAACTTAGTTAGATTGGCTAACAATTATATAAGTGGACCATAATAACGGTGGCAAGTATTGGTGCCCAGTGAGTAATTTTGCATCGTCTCACGTATTTCTTGATAAATGGTTTAACGTTATTTTTATTCAATGATTATGGATAACAGAGTTTATTGTTAGTAGAGCGTATTGTTATTAGGTTAAGTACTTAACGATTTGACCTACTAACTAATCATAGTTCTATTATTTTTATGCAACGAATAACCTCACATTTGGAAGTGTAATGTCGTAGAATGTAATGACCTGACCCTCTATCGATAATGTCCTCACTTAGCTACTGCGGTCATCTGACAATATGGGGTTTTCAATGGTCACCGCTGCGGTCATCCAGCAGCAGTTTCTCAGGAGGTCACCCATCCCAGTATTACACAATACCATTCTTGCTTAACTATAGAGATTTTTCGCCAATTATGCTGAAAAGGTCTCGGTGTTAGGAAAGGACAAACCACTACCTATATTCTATTTGACGAATCCTACCTGCCGAGTCGGAGTACTATAATACCACCAACTTAATTTGGAGTCGTCCTCGGCTCCGGAATATGTTCAATCCTTTATTCTGACATTTTTTTCTCACTCATGAGACCCTTTCCCGACACAATCCGTCAAGCATACTCTTTCACCCTCGACAGATAACCCGTGGTCGACTCTAATACCATTTGTAAGGACCTGGTCCTACGCCAATATTGTCCCCACATAGTCACTACGGTTATCCGATAGTGTGGGATTTTCAACTGACACTGCTGCGGTCATCCATCAGTAGTTTTATGGGAGGTAGCCATCCCTAGATTACTCTCGCCCGAGAACGCATAAATACAATGTTTTTTACCAAATCTGGATCCAACTATGTTGAAAAGTCCACAATGTTACGAAAGGACAAGCCATTACCTATATTCCATTCGGTGAACTCATCCTGCTGAATTGAATTACGTACATAATATATCTGGGAATTTTGAAAAACTAGAACTACATCGTATGTGAGTAAAATGGTTGTCAATGGAAATGACTTAACATTTTAAAATATAATAACTTAAGTAAATGATTTAGCTTTTCATTATGTCATTGAAATGGTAAGAACGTATAATACGTTATGTATTGTTGAGTCAATTCTGAGTTTTACTCTTTTCAGACTATTCATAAAGGGGGAAACAGAAGCAAGGATCCTGGAACTGTTAATATCTACAGAATTATTCTTGAGACGAATGAGTTCAGGTGATATAATTTTGTTACAGCTTACATAGTTTAATGTTTTGGTTCCGCTCGGTTGTTGGAGTATATGGCGCGATAAACCACATATGTATATCTAGGGATAGTCCCTCTTGGAATAAATAGGAATACATGTGGAGCTTAATAAGCTTGGGCATCTCCATACATAGCACCGAGGCCTTTTAGTTAAAAACCCCACACCTCTTATCCCAAGGTGGTCAAGTGGGGTTCGGGGTTATGTGGTCGGGCCCTGAGTAGTGTCCGATGGTCCGTGAAGATCCTAATAATTGGTATCAGAGCCCATGGTTGGGGCTACTGTCCGAACATAGAAGTGGTTGTGGGTGTCACCCGGTTTAGGGCACAAGTGGAGTCAGACTCAAGGTGGAGTAGGCAAGGCCCAAAGTTGAGCTGGCGCTCAAGGTGGAGTTAGTGTCTCACCCATTAACTCAGGTGGAGCAGGATTCTAGATCGGAAAGGCAATTCTCAAGGTTGAACTGGCGCTCAAGGTGGAGTTAATGTCTCACACATTAACTCTCAAGTGGAGCAGGGTTCTAGGTAGGCAAGGAAATGCTCAAGGTGGAGTTAGTACTTGCCTTCTCATTAACTCAAGGTGGAGTAGGATTCCATGGCGCATAATGACAATAATCATGATTGATGGGTAGCATATACATATGGTAAACATATGATGAAATCTGATTGGACTGGTGAAGTGGTTTAATCTCGCCAAGGTGGAGATTGTTGGAGTATATGGAGCGATAAACCACATATGTATAGATAGGGATAGTCCCACATGGAAGAAAGAAGAGTACATGTGGAGCTTAATAAGCTTGAGCATCTCCTTACGTATCACGCGAGGCCTTTTAGATTAAAACCGCACACCTTTTATCCCAAGGTGGTCAAGTAGGGACAACATCGGTGCTATGTGGTCGTGCCTATAATAGGTCCTATGGTCCATGAAGATCCTAACATCGTTCACTAAAATAAGGTCCATGAAGATCCTAACATCGTTCACTAAAATAAGGAAGATGCAGAAAGGTAATACCAAAAATAAGGCTCCATGAAGATCCTAAAGGAAGATGCAGAAAGGTAATACCATTTCGAAGGATCAATAAGATATCTTTGTAAACTAAAAAACATATCAAATAATGTTTTTTTGGGGGGACAAAATATGTAAAACTTAATTTCGATATAATTTCATGGCTGGCTTGAGGATGCAGCTCAAGAAAGGAGAGGCATATTATAGGAGAATGTCAAGGCAGAAAATGCTAGAAAGGATTTATGAAGTGGAGAATAAAAATATCTATCGGGTTTTTCTTTACTTTTGTAATGATAAGAAGGGTAAACTTGATATTAATAAATATTATATTTAATATTCATATGTCGGAAAATGCATAACTAAATAAAAATTATGCATGTGCCGTTAGGAGCAATGAAGGTAAGGTACAACCAAGTGGAGGGTGTTGGTGAGTAATAATAGACTATGTTAATTCCGTTTCGCCACAAAATGGGTAACATTATAGAGTTTAAGATGTGGCTGATCCTCCTAATAATAAAATAAACTCGGTTAGGATACATGAATATTAAGGTTGGGTTTGGTAATGTTTTTTTTTTTCAAAAGCACTTTCAAAACCTATATATGTCAATAAATTTTGAAGTTGGTGTTTGGTAAAAAAAAAATCAAAGTGATTTTTATCCAAAGCATTTTCCAAATTCCTCAATTTTTAAAAGCTGGGGAGGAGGAGCTTTTAAAAGCTACAAAAGCATAAGCTTTGGTCTCACCCAAATTTAATGCTTGATTTATCCTTTTTGTCCCTATTTTATTTTGTAAATGACAAAAATTACCCTTAAATATATATACAATCATTTTTTTATTTCTTATATTTTATTCTTTAAATATTATTATATTTTATTTTCAAACTATTTTATAATACCATTTCATTTCATTTGTCAAAAATAAAAATAAAAACAAATATTACTTAATTACTTCATTTTTGTTTGAAATATATATATATATATATATATATATATATATATATATATATATATA
>JAJJMB010003633.1:3403021-3443151 GCA_023531105.1 Papaver atlanticum
ATATATATATATATATATATATATATATATATATATATATATATATATATTAAAATTTAGTTAAGTAAAATAATTTTTTTTAACAATCATAATAATAGTAACAACTAGTAAACTTAATATTTTTATATATTTATATTTAATAGAAATAATCTTTCAGTTTTATTAACTCATTAGAGGTTCATACAAAATTTTGGTGGGTGGCCTAACAACAAGCTGAGCACTAACACCTTTTGAATAGCAACTCCTAATACAAGGGAGGAAATCCAAGGCTTGCTTCTATCTCATTTCAGTTCCATTACAATTACTAGTAATCCTGTGCAGAATTTAGCGATTTTAGATTTGATCACTCCAGCAATCTATCAGGAGGATAAAGAAGCTCTTACAAAAAAATTTACTGCAGAAGAAATCAAACAGGTTGTCTTCCAGATGAAACCATGGGCTTCTCCGGGCCCTGATGGTTTTCAGGCAGGATTCTATCAAATATGCTGGGATGAGATCTCTAATGATTTGGTATCTATGGTTCAGCAATTCTTCAGATCAGGTTTTCTTCTAAAACAACTCAACTATACTTATCAATTTTTAATTCCTAAGAAGCTTTGTGTTGAAACTCCTTCAGATTTTCGCCCTATTAGTTTGTGTAATATTGCTTACAAGGTGATTTCTAAGACATTAGCTAATAGGCTTAAAGTGCATCTTACCAAAATAGTTTCTCCATGGCAAGCTGCTTATGTTCCAGGTAGAAATATCCTAGATATCACTATCATAGCTCATGAGGTCATTGATTATATGAAGAGAACTAAAATGTTTCCTAGAGCTGTAGCAATTAAGTTGGACATGGCTAAAGCATTCGATATGATGGAATGGAGTTTCATAACTAATATTATGAAGAGGTTAGGATTTAGTGAAAAATGGTGCCAACTTATTAATCATTGTATTAGTACTTCTACTATTTCAATTATGTTAAATGGTTCTCCTACCGATTCGTTTAGTCCTTCTCGTGGTCTGTGATAAGGTGATGCTTTATCGTCATATATTTTTATTCTTTGCATGGAAGCATTGAGTGGAATGTTGCAAATAGCAGAAATGAATGGTTTAATAATTCCTTTACAGCCAGCAGTGGGAGGTCCTAAAATTACACATTTATTTTTTTGCAGATGATTTATCTTATTCTCTAAGGCATCAATAAAGTCTGTTAACAACTTAATGGAAATTATTCATCAATTTTGTGATATTTCTGGGCAGATGGTTAATCTTCAGAAGTCGAGTATCCATTTCAGCAAAAATTTGAGCGATGCAGCTAAACAGAGTCTTTCTACAATGGTGAAGATGAATTGTATGCCTCTTCATAAAAAATATATGGGAATAAATTTGTTCATTGAAAGAAATAAAAATAAATGCTTTGATGAAACTGCAGATAAAATGGGTTCTAAGTTACAGTCATGGCAAGGGAAACTAATTAATCAGGCTGGTAGAAGTACTCAAATTCAAGCTGCTGTTACTTCAATGGCTCAGTTTCAGTTGGGATGTTTGCAAATCCCTGGTAAATCAGTTAAGAAGATAAAAGCTTTACAAAAGAATTACTGGTGGAATAAAACTACTTCAAGAGGTGGTAGAATAATTGTCTGGAGAGAACTTAACAAACCAAAGCGCATGAGAGGTTTAGGGTTTAAACACACAAAATTCTTTAATGAGGCTCTCTTAACTAAGCTAGCCTGGAGACTCCTACATGAAACAGATGCTAAGTGGGTTCAATTGTTACAAGCCAAATACTTCAAAAATATAGATCCTCTCTATGGAAATATATTAAGAAAAAAGGTACTTGGATATGGCAGGGGATTCAACAAGGATTGCATTGGATTAAAAGATTCCATGTGTGGGAAATTGGTGATGGATCCAAAATAGGGGTCAGTAATGCTCATTGGTTTGGTAAGGAATTAAATCAAGATCTTAGTTGCTATAATATGAATAATTCTTCTATTAAAGTTGCTTCTCTCATTGATCACCAAAATAGAACTTGGAAGCAAGATATTCTGCATCAACTGTTCACTGATGATCAAATTTCTAAGATCACTGCAATTAGAATACCACCTCAACCAGCTGAGGATACTCTAAGATGGTCTCTTACTAAGAATGGTGTTTTTTCAGTCAGTTCTACTTATAATGCTATTTTAAAGCAGCATTCAAATCAAGAAGTAACAAAACAGCAAGAGAGAATGTGGCTTCTAATCTGCCATTTGGATGTTCCTTTTAAGTGCCAATTATTTCTGTGGAAAATTACCAGAGATATACTTCCAGTTGCAGCTAAATTTCAGAGACTAGGCAGAGTGGTTGATAGTAACTGTGTTCTGTGTGATCAAACTTTGGAGACAAAGGATCATTTGTTACTTTATTGTCCATATGCAAGAGCAGTCTGGTTTGGTGTCTCTTAGGATATTCTTCAAGATGCTTATAATTATCTCTCTTTGCAGGACTGGTTATTATCATGGACAGAAAGAAATCATCTGGTTTGTGGTGCTAGGGAAGAATTAATTAATTTAGTGGTGATTACAATGTGGCAGCCCTGGAAAAGTAGATGTGTGAAGGTTTTTGAAGGCAGACTTATACATCCTAGAGCTATCATTTATCAGATTTTTACTTTTTGTTCCCAATATCATATTAGTATTCACTCTTCACAATCTAATATACATATAAAACCTAGCTGCATTAGTTCTAGGCACTGGCATCCTCCACCTGCTGATTGATTTAAATTGAATGTAGATGCTTCTATAATTCCTAATTCTAATCTTGCTGGTGTGGCTTTTGTGATTCGAAATCATACGGGAACTTTGCTGGAAGTCGTGGGCATCGCATTGAATGCTAGAGATGTTGATCAAGCTGAAGCTCTTGTTGTACTCCAAGCTGCAACTGGATTGCAAATAAGAGCCTCGGTAAGATAATTATTGAAGGAGATAACAATATCATCGAAGCTTTGAGAACAGGTCAAATGGATGTAGTTAGATGGGAAGATAAGTCTTTGTTATTAGAATGTTTAAGTGTTATTAGTCAGTTAGCTCTTGTTCAGGTCCAATATCTTCCTAGAAGATGCAATAAGGCAGCTGATGCATTAGCAAAATATGCTAGAGTTCATCAGTGTAATGACCACTGGGTTTCTAACATTCCCAAGGTTATAGCCTCTCTCTTATTGCAAGACAAATGTGATATGCAGTTGACTGTTTAGGTTGATTAGATTTTCTTAATTTTCTCTTGTGTTGTCTGAGTTTGTCTTTGCTCCTCTTGTTTTATGTTGTTATTTGTGTTAACAGGGTCTTAGTTGTTGTAGTTGCTGGTTTGTAAACCTTGTACTTTGAATTTCAATAAAAGTTTTGTTTCTTCAAAAAAAAAAAAAAAAAAAAAAAAAATCCTCCTTAAGCTCACCCAAAGTAGAGAAAGCTAGAACACCCAAACCATAACCGTGTGAGACACATTTTTCCAAGTATTTGGCACGTTTACGCGACACAGCATTCGAAACAGCTTGGCCCGGAACAAAAGCACGGATGCCTTCCCCGGGGAAGGGTGAGACTCCAATAACATCCATACAAATATCTTGACCGTTTTCCCAATTACAAACATCCATACAAACATCTTAACCGTTTTAATTATTTTTAAACCTAATAAAATTGAATAAAACTATTTTCAGAGATATGGCTGTTTTTATCATTTGCCATAACAATAATGGTTAAATCTGATATTTTACCAAACACACTTTGATTGCTTTCTTAATCAGCTTTAATTTTAATTAATATTTTACCAAACGTCAAACTGTTTTTTTCTCACAGCACAGCACATCAACGCACAGCAGAAAAGTGCTTTTATAAAAGCTGCAGCAATACCAAACTAAGACTAAATTCACCTCAAAAAGGTAACGTAATATTCCTATCTCTTTTCCTACCTTCATTACTCACTTCCATATGTGCCATTAATAACCTCAGTTTACTGGTAAAAAATTCTCTATATAAAAATAAAGTTTTTTCGAGCGCTCTCATTAACCGGAGCTTCTGGTTGATTCTGGCCCTGTCATTCTAAATTTCAGCCAATATAATTTCAAGAGAATCTTTGGGCCCCACAATATATTATTTGACCAATCACATTCTAGAAGATAATTACCTAAAATTACTAAATCTAACTTAAACTTAAAACATAACAAAAAAAATGATTTTATATAGGGAAAATATGTAAATATGCAATATTCATCATGAAATTCTTAATGCATGGAAGACTAACATGACAGGTTCATCAGCTTTTCTCTTCTATGATAAATTGTCTAATACTAGACATTTACTTTCTAAGTGGAGCAAATCTACTTTTGGAAATATCAATTTGAGAATCACTAGTCTTCAACAAGAGTTATCTCAGTTACAGGCTGCTGATGTTCAAGGCAATAACACAAATGAAGTGATAAGAATTGAAAAGGAAATTGATGAACTTCATGATATTCAAGCTAGCTCAAATCGTCAGAAATCTAGAGACAAGTTCTATAATGAAATGGACAGAAACTCTAAATATTTTCATATTAGAGCAAACCAAAGAAGAACGAGAAACAACGTTGATGCTCTTCAAGCTCAAGATGGTTCATTGTGTCAAGACAGAGCTTCTATAGAAGAACTATTAGTCTCTCATTTCAAGAAGATCAACACATCCTCTAATCCAATAGATAGCCAGTTATTTCTTCGTCACATACCATCCTGCATTTAAAGTCAAGAGAATGAAGAGTTAATTTCAATTCTTTCTGATATGGAAATTCACCAAGCTTTAATGACAATGGCTCCCTGAACTTCACCGGGACCAGACGGATTTCCACCGGGGTTTTACCAAACTCAATGGAAGGTAGTCAAAGATGATGTATGTAAAACTGTGCAGGCTTTCTTTCACTCAGGCTATCTTCTCAAGAAACTCAATAATACCAGAGTGTCTCTCATTCCAAAATCTTCTGCAGCACATAAACCAGAAGATTATCGCCCTATTGCTCTTTGCAACACCATTTACAAGCTAATTTCAAAGATTATTGCTCTTCGGCTCAAAAAAACATATGACCAGCATCATCTCTCTAATGCAGTCTGCATATGTACCTGGCAGATTAATCTCGGAGAACATTTGTATGGTTCAGTAATTAGTAAAAGCTATGAAAAAGAAAGGTGGTAGGACATGACATCTAGCACTTAAGATGAACATGTCTAAGGCCTTTGATCGCCTAGAATGGGTATTTCTCATGGATATCTTAAGAAAGTTTGGGTTCTGCGAGAAATTGTGTCATCTTATTATGCAGTGTATCAGCACCACGAAGATCGAAATAATGATCAATGGCTCTCCTTCTAAGAAGTTCATACCATCTAGAGGCATAAGGAAAGGAGATCCACTATCTCCTTACCTTTTTATAATAGCAATGGAAGCTTTCTCCAGGAAATTAAATTTTCAGGAAAACAAAAACCAGATAACAAGTATGAAAATCTCAAGATCGGCTCCAAGAATAAACCATCTATTATTTGCTGACGATTGTCTTCTATTTGCAAAGTTAATCTCACTCAAACACATAATCTTCTTAAAGTGATTGAGGATTTTAGTGCCTGTTCTGGTCAGTTGATTAACTTCAACAAGTCAGCAGTCTTCTTCAGTAAGAATACAAGCCCTAATACCTGCCAAATTATTAGTGGTGATCTACAGGTAAGAAAAATGAATATTTCTCAAGAAAAATATCTCGGTCTGCCAATATTTGTAGGTAGAAATAAGAGCATCCCATTTGCAACTCTTGTTGATAAGATGGATTATCGTTTACCCAGATGGTTTGCAACTAATATTTCTGAAGCAGAGAGAGGTGTTATGATTCGAAATGTAACTAATGCCATTCTGGTTCATCACATGCTAAGCTGCCAGAAACCACGATATCAAAGATGAACTCTATACAACAGAAGTTTTGGCGTAACAAGAAAACAAACAGAGGAAAGCATTTTATTTCATGGAAAAACGTTAACAAGCCCAAAGAAGAAGGAGGTCTGGGTCTTAGGGATCTCGAAGTGTTTAATAGAGCCCTTTTGGCCAAATCTTCATGGAAATTATGCACTGATGAATATTCAATCTGCGCCAGATCTCTCAAGGCAAAATATTTTCAGGATGGACAAGTGTTCAATATCCAAGAGAATGCAAACAGTACATGGTCGTGGAGAAGTATTTCTTCTGAGTTACAATTCATCAAAAGTATAGTTGCTGGAATTTGGGGAATGGCCGGAAAATATTGATATGGATAAGTGGATCCCAAATTTATCTACTCCACCCATTCCGAAGAATGATGCTGTGCAAACTCATGATTATATTTATGTTCATCATCTTTTCGATTCTCATTCATGAGGCTGGAATATTGCTCTTATTTTCTCTCTGTTTGAAGCTACAAAAGCAAGGCTTATTCTAAATATTTCTATTCATCATCAACTGGAAGATAAACTAATCTGGACTCTTGAAAAATCTAGTAAGTTTTCTGTTAAGCCAGCATACAGGAAAATGATTGAAGAGAAGAACAACAATTCTCCGGTTGATCAGAGAATGAAGAATATATTTAAAAGATTATGGAAACTTCCCCTTCTCCCCCGTATCAACCAATTTGCATGGAAATGTATAAAGGATATACTTCCTACAAGGGACAAGATGCTGCACTTTATTAATGGTGATAGAGCTAGCTGCCCCTTCTGCGATCAGGTTTTGGAAACCTCTACACATTACATTCTAAACTGTTCGTCTTCAAAAAGGATATGGTTTGCAACCCTTGGCTTACATACTGATAATGTCAGTGATCTGGTCAGCTGGTTGTGTGATTGGTTTGATAAGCTCATTGCTAATCAAATTACACAAGATGCGATAAAGTGATGGGTTAATCAGAAGATGCGAGAAGGAGTTAGCTGAGTTTGCTGCCATATCAAATTCAACAACAAGAAATCCAAATTGCAACCTAGGGTCAACCTTCAATGGTCTCCTCCTATTAAAGGAACATTTAAAATTAACATAGATGGTTCATATATGAAAGATACAAATACAAAAGGTGTAGGACCAATTATTCGTGATTTTGCTGGTACACATCAGGGATCCAAATGCATCTATCTAACTCATGTGATGAGTCCGGAGCATGCTTAATGTAGAGGGCTATAGGAGGCAGTACATTGGGCTAAGGAAAAGAATTTGCAAAGCGTTCAGTTTGAAATGGACTCAAAGATAGTAGTGGAGGCAATAAGCAAGGAGAATTTCACAATTGATTGGAGGATTCATAACTTGATCTTAGATATTAAAAAGTTTTTCAATAATTCTGTCTCTTGGCAAAGCAACTATGTGCCAAAAGAGCAAAATAAGATAGCTGATACTCTTTCTAAGTTAGCTAGAACTGAGAGATTAAGTAGTGTTTGGTTAATAGATCCATCTAGTTACATACAACATCAGTTGCAGGTGGATAAATCCTTTGTAAACACTTCCTCTTAATTAATTTCAATCTTGCAGTTTCAAAAAAAAAAAAAAAAAAAACAATATTCATCATAAAATTAAATATGCAATATTCATCGTGATTTTATCATAAAATTAAATCAACCATAGGAATTTATTTATTTATTTTTATTTATTTTTAAATTTTTCCAAACCCATTTTTAATTTATTAATTAATTAAATATGGTTTCAATAATAAATAATTTAAACAATTTTCGTAGACAAGAAACTGGAAGGAATCCTAGCAACAAGTTGGGCTCCAATTCCTTTCTGAATAATAATGCCTAATCTGTGGAAAAAGAAATTACATTTCTTAGCATTAGCGTCGAACCTAGACAGGTGATTATGTAATCTCTGTAATAAATCAACCAGATCATCCCCCAGATCACCAAGCGTCTAAAAGCCAGGGCGCCAAAACCATAACCTTGAGCCAAACATTTATCCATATATTTCTTATTTTTCCGAGAAAAAGCATTGCTCAGAGCTAAACCATAGGAATTAAAAAAAATATAAATCCAACGTCCAATGTCCAATGTCCATTTACAGTTTTTATAACAAAATCCTCCTAATTACAACTCCAAACTACCGGTAAAAGAAAATACTTTGCAATTACACTTTCAATTGGTATTAAATAACTAGATCATTGATAAAATTTAGATCGACGATTAAAAAAAAATACCTGATTTGTGGACGTCACACATGAATCGTGTAATCTTGTTTCGAGGGCTTATAAAAGGGTTTGTAAATCCTGTACAAACAAAAATAATACAAAATCATTAAGATAAAAATCATCGGACAATAAAATTTGATTAAGAGTAAAAATCACCAAACAATAAAATTTGCAGAGAGGAAAAAAAAAGGATTGTTATCAATGAAAAATAAAAATAAAAATAAAATTGGAATATGATATCGAAAGATATCAAAATAACAAAAAAAAAAAACCAAAAAAAAAACAACCGAAATATGATATTAAAAGATATAAAAATAAATGTGGATATCAAAATATAATGATACGGATATTATTTCCTAAGATATTATTTTCTCTATATAAGGCCCTTGCGCATATGCCAAATTGTCATTGTTTTTTTCTTGAGTTTTCTTGCGATTTAGGCATTCTTTTCTTCTTCGTCGTCGCCATTGTTCCAGGCATTCTTTTCTTCTTCGTCATGTTGTTTTTTAAGATGTTCAATAATAAATCGCATAGAGATCATGTCTTATTGTTCGAAAGTGCGGATGCAAGTACATGCTTATTTCATTGTTCGATAATAAGATCACATTCCTATCAGTTGTTTTATTTTATTTTTATTGGGATTGCATTTTTAATGCCTACAGGAAGTTTACAATCGATAGTAGTGCCAGCACGCCCAAGTTGTGAACCAGAACAAGCTAGGATGAATCGCCAAAGGCGTAAAAGTGTAATAATGGAAATGAGCTACAAAACAGATATAAGTCCAGGTTCGGTTTGGGTGAATGTATAGTTTTTTTTAGGCATTAAAAATGATTTTTTATATAATTTATTTTAGTTGTTTAATTCTTTTTCTTATTGAGATTGCATCTGTTGATGGCTAATCTGTGCAGTTTATATTTGTTGTTTTGTATTCAAGGGATGCTTCAGAGAAAAAGGACATTAGAGGAGAGTGGTCTTGGATCCCAAAGTGGATCAATAGACACTGCTGATGTGAATAGAGATAGGACTGTTTTTTTTTTAATATCCATTACTGAAATTTAATAAATCCTTGACGGGTCAAGATAGGGTACAGGACTGTTTCCTTTTTCTTTCTTTTTTTACTTTTTTTTTTATCCGTTACTGAAGTTTAATAAATTCTTGACGGGTCAAGAAAGGCTATGTTGACGGCCAAAATAATGGTTACCAAAGTGACCTTGCTGCGATAGTTTCATGGATAAGTTATGGATGATATATAGGAAGGGAAAAGTCCATCTGCTCAAGGTTATTGGCTCAACTCTCTCTTTATCATCGTGTTTACTATTATTGTTTTCATTGCATAATTGAGCTAGCCCATCATATCCACATGGAAAACGATTTCAAGATTTAACATGTCAATAGTTGTATTTGGTTGAGATTTGTTCTGAGAGGCTTTAGTGGTTCCCAGTACAGATATGTTTCAACTTTGTTATGTTGTTCATCGTATTCATTTGAATACACTTACGATTTCAAGATTTCCAGGTATGTTTGATTTGAATGCTGGGGAAAAACAAATCAAATTTATGATCTATTTCTCTTCCCCATGTTAATGCATTGTTCGTAGCCTACTTGGAGTGGAGTGGTATTGGGATGAAGAGGAAATAAAGAGAAGGTTGTGGTCTTATTAGATTTGTGTCGAAGTAATTATTTTCTCCTTGCAATCGATTCAACATCACGGGTAATTTGCATTAAATCACACTATTCATGAAATTCACTTAAAAACTTTCAACTAAAAAAACCCATCTTATATCTAATTGCTGAGATGAGGACTTTGGTGATGATCGATGCTGTCATGAGACAATTGGCCATTAATGAATAGCAAAGAGTTTCTGGGAGTATTATTGGTATTTATCCAGATTATCCTTTGTCACGTTTTGAAATCTATTTTATGTCTGTATGAATGTACTTCCGTAGTTCTTCTACTAAAACAAAAATAAATCAGAAGAGTTTTATAGATTGATAACTCACATGAAGGTTTTAATTCATAACCTGAATCAAGACCATATCATGAGGGTCCTTTGTTCGAAAGTAAGCATTGTTAAATATTATCCTTGAGTAAGAGAGTTCGATGACTACGAAAATGCATGACTGGAAACAAAATAAAAAAGTTTATCAGTTGACTATTTTTGTATGCCCCGAGAAATTTTATGCTTCGCTAAAAAAAAAAAGAAGTTATTATCGGAAGTAAGAGGGTGTTGATGAGTGATGACTATATATACATGGTGGTCATTGGTCGTCCTAAAATTGGGTTAAAGCTGAAGAAGGAACTGAATGTGGAAACATTTCGAGATATTTGCAACCAGAAGAAGTTTTCACCTGAACTGGAAACAAAATATTTTTAGTTATGATCCTTACTGGAAAACAAAAAGATATATTCCGAGTCGTTACTTTTAAGAATATCATATCACTATGAATTAAAACCTTCAGGTATCACTATGAATTGAAACCTTCACCATCTTATAATGTCCTTTGCGCAAACCAGTCATATCGATTTTGACTTGAACATTGTCTAGTAGTGTATTTGGCTCCTTGAAACTTCCCTTGCTCAATAATTAGCTATCTATTCAGGTGACAATCCAAACTTAGCTTTAGTTGTGTAAATATTTAGTAAGGAAATTTCGTTGTTTCCTTGAGATTGCTTGCCATAGTTCGTAATATAACACAAAAAATGTTCAACTTAGTTGATTTATCAAATTTAATAGTTGATGAGTAGTTGAAAAAAGTTAAGTATCTGGTTTAATCTTCGTTGTGGTCACATTTGCTATATAACACGACAATGACCTTCTTCACTATTCCCCCATCCTAAAAAAATCAACAAAATTAACGAGATCAAAGAATTTCTCTAAATTATTTTTCAAACTAAAAAAAAGAAATAAAAAAAAAAGATCACTACTAACAAATAATACACAAAATTGGTAATTCTACTTGCGCACATCTTTTTCATATTTATGTATGTACTCAAATATTAACCATTTGCTTCTTATGTACGCATATATTTTTTATAATTTTAAATTGAGTGCCCCTAATAATGAGTTCATAATCACAAAATTTTAAATTGAGTGCCGCTAAAAATGGGTTCATAATTACAAAAAATTCAAGTATATATTCGAGACTTGAGAAAAACCCACCAAACCAAAAACAGAAAGTGTATAATGTTTTGGAATTGAAGACAAAAATAGAGTGTAATCCAGAGGAACCTCCTCAACTTTCAGGAGATTTAATTAGTATATTTTGTTCTTAATGATTATAATTCTAAATCTAAACATGGCTCCAGTGGTTTATAAAAGAAAAAAAACACGTGTATAACTTACAGATTGGAGTAGAACTAGTAATTTGTCATGAACTAATAGCTTACAGATTCTCTCAGGTATGTGAATGCCAACGAAGTTGTTCCTCGATATTTTCACATGATGGTATCTCACAAATTAATGTAGAAAGAAATTAGTCTCCACTTTCTTTTTCTTTTGATTGTTAATTAATTATGGTTTAGTGATATGGACAAGTGAAATCTTATCTTCAATTGTTATTTGGATTTTATCCCTGTTACAGCTTGGAGTCTAACATCGTGGTCTTAAAGGATCAAATTTCATACTTAACAAAAGGAATATTCATGAACGCTGGTTGTGTTGGTCAGCTTCATTCTTTGATATCCCAACTGCAAGTTGATAGTACTGACTTTTTTAAGGTGAACTATTGCCTGTGTAGCCGATAAATTTGAGAATGATGTGCTCTCCAAGGATGGGTCCTGGTGTAAATCCTTACCCTGGTTCGTATCCAACATCTTCGAGGGTCGGGCACAAAGTGGACATAGTTGAAGATTTGAAAGCAATAGGTATCAGATTGACTATGAGAGACTGTACCAACTTTCCCTGGTTAAGATTATTACGGTGAAGATAAAATGTACCACAACAATGATTAAAATATTACCAAATACGTATGTTCAAGAAAATCAACTCAACTTTTTTGTATGTTGTAGGATTTAGATTTTTTATACTTGGTTTATTCTACTTCTCTGGATACGTTTCAGTTGCTTGGATAATTCTTCAGCATCATGTAGCAGCTTCATAAACCACAATAATGACAACGTATTAGAGTAAGATTTATGGCGTGTATGTGTGTGTGGGTGTCTTTCGCAGTGATTTCACTGCCTCACAATTTGTACATACTCCAACTTATGAAACTATGTAGTTCTTTGATAATCAACATTCTAGCCTGTGTTGCTGCCTATATGTATTTTTATGTTGCTGCTCAATTTTCCGTGTCACGTCTAAAAGACCTTATCCACACTTTGACAAGGTTATTATATACGAGGATTGATTATCCAAACAATTGAAACTATTGTCAAATGTGAGATTTCAAACTCATCTATTGAATTCTTAACTTCAAAATCTGCTTCGGTTAATTGTTTGCTAGAAATGGATGAAGCTGATGCGAATTGCCGACCTCATTTCTGGTGGAAACCAAACTCGGTTCTGGTCGTGTTATCGGATGACACCAGTTTTGAAAACCAACATTTTAGCCTGTTGAAGACATGAACCTATAAATAATAACAACATGGCTACATTTATAAATCAGTTTAATATTGATCCATCCAGAAACCAGGCAAATCTTTCGTTTTGCATGCTAACAAATAATTGAATACTAACTCTTCCAATTATAGATCAAATAGAAAAGCACACATCTATTATTTGATCTATTTGTGAAATCACTGCGAAAACACCCACACCCACATACACGCCACAAATGAGGGATTTTATAATAAGAGCAGAAGCCAACTGCAAGCATATACAAGTTACAAATCTCCGATCAAGGGGGACAAAGCATCCACACAAAAATATACAAGTGCAAAAGGAAAGATCATCAACCAACTGATAACAACATGACATAAAAGAAATATTTTTTTTTGATCGAAGTCATTCAAAGACTACATTAAATTAGTTGTTACCATTGAGGTTTAATTAATACGCCATTCCACATGAAAATTATGATAATTAATCTACCCACACGATATTAAGCAGAAGATATGATGTATCATGATATCGAGGAAGATTCTTCTAAAAGATTGGATCGGTAACTGTTTCGGTTTATGAAGCTAAATATGTGTTATAGTCTTGAAAATGTTGGATTAAAAGACCATAACATTTTAAAATTAATTTCTATTGCATTATTAAATATTAATGTGAATTTCTATTTATGTGTTATTGTTTATTAAATGTTTTATTAATATTTAGGGTCACCCGCTTATTGATATTGTATTATTAGCTTTTAATGAAATTAATTAATGTGAAAACATGGATACAATATTCCATAATCCGACACAGACCCGTGCATCGCACGGGTGAAAAACTAGTAAAATAAAAACCACAGTCTACTGGTACACAAAGGAGACTTCTAAGTGCGCTTCCTCGGGCGAATTCTTGATTGAAGGACATCAACGGTCTTCTTAAGATACCCCCTTCGCCGGTCGCTTCAAGTGGGGTCATGCCTAATCTCTCTGGCAACAAAGAAGTGGTGGTTTGATAATTGATGATGCTTCACAAGCTAATTGTGTTAGGTTTTTTTAGTTATATTTGTGTATTAGGGTTTAGGGTTTATTAAAGAGAGAAATTGATTATTATTTCTTGATCGATTTCACTTCAAGTGGTGATTTATTCACCCTTAGCGTCGACTGGTGATCTGTTCTCAAACGATTTCATTGTCTAGTCTTTAATCAGAGGTAACCCAGACGCTGTTTGTTTTGGGTCTTAACACATAAGAATAAATCAGGGAGGGAAATTATACAGAAATTGATTAGTTTGGGTTGAGATTTCATTCGCTCTTCACTGTAATCAGTTGCACTCAACTCCAGTACAGCACATTCCAGGTATTGTTCAGTTTTGTTAGAGTATCATTAGTTTTGGGGTTCTGTCATGGTGTTGAATTTAATTGATTTATTGATTTTCCCTGAAAATCTTTTGTTGTCTGTGGTATACAGGAAAAAGGCACTCTAAGACAGGTTATAAGGTTTGCACATGCTTGTGGTGCATTCACAGTGATTGAGAGAGGTACACTTTTGGTTTTGTGTGTAAATGCACTCTATTGAAAATATTCTATATATTAACTTAAGTTTGTCTAGCTACAAAAACCTAGTCTGAATCGTTTCAATCAGCATGTCTGCATTTTACAGGTGTCTATTTATCTCTTTTAGAAATTGTAGTGAAGTCCCCATATTTTTTTTGAAGCATAAAGTCCCCATAATGTTATTATAGTGAAGGAGAATTTTCTCCCATCTGTATGCATAACTTAATGCTTGCATTTTGATTGAATTCACTTCAACAGTTTAAGTCACATTTTTTTGCTAAAATTTGTAATTATACACTAATGGCATGGATGTGGTGTACTATGTTCCTTAGAAAATGTTCTTCGCCCATTACTTAGATGAAGTTGATAACTTTGAAAAATGCTATTGTAATGAATGAGCTACTGGGTTTGTAATTAACATTTTCTGGTCATCACAATGGGATTTGATGAATTTTTGGTTATTTAAGGACATTTTACAAGGTATTTTTCGGTTACTAGTAAGTGATTTGTTACTCAACACATTCATAGGTATCAAAGAGTCATTTGCATTACTAATTCATGATTGGATTTTTTCCTGAAACAAGTGAACCCTTGAAAGTGTGAACTCCGAAGTATTCTAGTTCCTGTTTAGTTTTCTTCTTCTTCTCTCTTAATCTTTTCCAGTTAACAGTTTTTTCAAGCAAGGATGATGTACAATGATCCACATCAGCAGCAGCATCAACAACAACATCAACATCAGCATCAACATCAACAGCACCATCAGCAACAACAGCAGCACCAACAACAACATCAGCATCAACAACATCAACAACAGCAACAACAACATCAGCACCAACACCAACACCAACAACAAAGCTTAGACTTCCATAGAGGACCGCCAATGCGTCAACCATCAGCTTCTTCGACTAATCTCACATCTGATTACCACCCTGCTGGTCCCACTCCTTACGATGGTAGCATTTACAAGTTTAATACCTTTCCTATGCTCTGCTCCTGATGCATATGTTCACTGATGTTAGAATGTTTTCTTCTTCGTCCATTTCCAAGTGTTTGATGAAATTGTAAGAGCTAGAGGAATGTTCCAAGCATTCCTTAGGTGGAAAAGCTTGTACGTACCCTGCGAATTGTGATTGGATACTTACATGTAGTTTTACGATACTGTAGTGTACCAATATGCCACAATTGGGAGTATCACATTTTTGGCCTAAATTGCTAGAAACCACAGGCAATACAGTTAGAAAGTTGAAAAGAACACACCACTCTTTGATTTCGATGAAGCATAATTATTATAAACTTGACACTTGTTAATACTTAATATAAATATTACTGGTTATTCATGAATCGCAAGTACTGTAGAAAATAAATAAATAAATAAATAGAATTTAAATAGTTGCAAGTAATGTAGAAAATAAATAAATAAATAAATAGAATTTAAATAGTTACTGTTAGGTTCTGATCGTCTAATACCTTTTACCTTTTCCAATATGGTATTGATTATGTATATCATGGCATATTCGATCCTCATCTGGTCACTTGTTGGAATATGCATCATGTATCCAAGCACCTTGCTAATCAGGTAACATTGTGTAGGCATATCCCTTCGTCAATAAGTTGAAAATGCATGCTCAAGCAACTGAGACAAATTCATATAGTTTTTAGCTTTGAGGAAAAAGAAACTGTTCAATGTTGGTGAAAAAGAAGTTATTCTCAAGGGCCAAGGTTATATGGTTTTTAAATTATTTGGCTAGGCCAGAATCCTAATAGGGCCCTATTTTTATTTTGAGTGTTGTATATTGCAAACTGTCTAATTTGAATTGGTAAATTTTCTTTGCAACGTGCAACTGGTGGCTTAACATTTTTGAATATGTGTTCTTCTGATATACTTATTTATCAACAGATATAATTTTTCTTTTTCCTATGATAAAAGAGTGTTTCTGGTGTTGATGTATATATATATGGTGGTTTTGGTGGCTTCTCCTGTATTTGTGGAGGTTTTCGTGATTTTCCTTCGAATTTGTTGCAGCTCAAGGAGACAGTTTTGCCGCTAAAAGAGTTAGAAAGCTTGTCCAGAGAAGAGCAGTTGATTATACTAGCACTGTAGTTCGTTATATGCAGGTGATTTTTTTTCTTCCAATATGCATATTTCAAAATATGTTTCTTGATTACTGACCTTGTGATGGTTCATATAATATAAGTTAAGTTGTTATTGTGCATATCTGTAAGTTGGTATTGTGCATCCAGATGCTCGACATGCATAATAATCGCAAACACTATCTGTTTTACAAGAACAAAAACCTGCTACTTAACTTTATTTGTTTCCTAGAATTACATGTATATCATAATGTCTCGTTTTGGACCTTCAATGTTTATGGAGAAAGATCAGTCATAAGTATTATCTTCTGTTTGGGTGCAACTGGTTTGTTGGAAACTCACTTTATGGAGTGTCTTGCCCATCAGTTGCATCGGCTTTTAATTTCTTATTTATCTTCACCTGGTTTTATATATTGGAGATGAGAATTACTTATTTTACATGGCAGCTGTCTGATCGAGGTACCCTTCAGTTCTTTTAATCTTGAGTGGCGTGAAGTATCAAATTTTGTGTATGGCTCTGAGTCAGTTGATATGCTAAGATTGACAATTGAAGTTCGTGCCGTGTTTATGACTCACTGAGCAGGAAGGCATAAACTATCGTTTAGCCATAGAATTACTGACTTCTAGCCCTATCTTAACGTTTGACCAACATAATAACTTATCTAAGTTATCAACAACAGTTATTTCCCAATTAGCGCATTACTCTTCACATGTTATTCTAAAATCCACATACTGGAAATGTTGGCTTAAATATGTTCTTATATGTGTGTGTGTTCAAATTGCAACATAAAGGCGCGAATACGATATCTTACATCAGTCTTCTGCAGACCCGTGCATGGCAGCGAGATTCAAGGGATAGGACTGTGTTGCAACCTACCCCAGCTGCAGCAATAGATGTTAGTATTCTTTTCTTCTAAAGTACTTTGTTTTTGTTAAGTGAATAGGTGAACAGTAGAATATTCGCTACTTCTCTGATTTGCCTCTGCATGTTTTTTGCTCCACCCTTGGTCATTCATACTTTCTGACCAGTAACAGTGACAGCATTTTCATATTTGATTGTGCTCATTGCCTTTAGATGTTAAACTAATTTATAGCAAACTGAGTACCAGTATTTCACTGCGTCCTTGTTCGTGGATATGGTGTTAAGATTGTTGGCGTACATATTAAGGTCTCTCTTCTTTGTCAATGTGCAGATGCTGCCAACAATTGCCTACGCAGATAATCCATCGACAAGTTTCGCTGCAAAGTTTGTTCATGCATCTACCAACAAAAATAGGTGTTCAATAAACCGTGTGTTGGTAAGTTTTATCTGTGACATCAATCTTCATCAATATATGGAATTCTTGGTTTGTGCAATCATAAAGCACACACGTCTGAGAATAGGAGAAGGAAATGCGACTTTGTTATCAGTACTGAGCGTGAGACTGAATCATGAATTAATTAGGGTGATATTGTACATGTTATTGGTTGACGGGTACCTTATTTTCAATGTCTAACGAAATCAATTATCGTCTACTAAAGTGGACTCCTACAGGTAGACGTCTCATAACTGGTTCTCAAAGTGGTGAATTTACTCTTTGGAATGGACAGTCATTTAACTTTGAGATGATTCTTCAGGTCTATATCGTTCACTATTCTTGTTTGTTTCTTTTTGAAGGTATTTGTTCTGATCTGAACATTTAGATACTCAACATTTTTGTTGTTGAATGTCCATTCATATAGGCTCATGATCAAGCAATCAGGTCTATGGTATGGAGTCACAATGAGAATTGGATGGTTACTGGGGATGATGGAGGCGCAATAAAGTGTGATTTTCGACCTATTACATATGATTATTACTATGAGCTTCCTGATTTCTGTAAATTGAGGATTTAGTTATATTTACTTTAACATATTTATATCTTTATATACTTACTATTGAGTTAGGTATTGGCAAAATAACATGAACAATGTCAAGGCAAATAAATCTGCTCATAAGGAATCAGTCCGTGACTTGAGGTACATCTTTGTAATGCTATATGAAATTAATTGTGTGTTGGAACTTTTATGTTTGGATTTTTAAAAGATATATATTGCTCAACAGCTTCAGTAAAACTGATCTGAAGTTCTGTTCCTGTTCTGATGATACAACTGTTAAAGTTTGGGATTTTGCGCGGTGCCAGGAAGAGCGTTCTTTATCTGGTAATGTGCCTTAAGAAACTTGTTGGGTTTGTTAGTGACTGCTGTGTAGATTTCCACGGAAGTGTCGTTTGTACTATTGCTTATTGTACCATGAGGTGTATGGTCAAGCTTTTATCATAGCAATTGGTGATGTGCAGTATTTTGGGTTTATTCTTTCCTTATCATATTGCAAATTTATATTTTAATCAAGTCGATTACTGTATTATCACCAAATAGTGCTGGGGATACTTGAAGATACACATTAAGCGAGCCAAAAAACCGCAATTAATGTTGTTATCTGCAAGTCTGCTTTTTAAAATCATGTCCTTAAAAGTTTATCATCCTGCAGACTGGAAAAATCACCTGTAGGAGTTATTAAGATTTGTTTTCAAAATAAATGGATTGATCTCATTAAGTCACCAGGTCCATGCAGTGGTGATGTTCTTTGACATTGAATATAATGAGGATATTTCCAGTTTAGTTGATTTGTTTTATAAGCTAGTGCATTAATTTCCAAATGGCAATTTTATGGTTTCTAATTATCAGATTTTGGTTAGCCGTGTTGGTTTAAAGCAGTCCTCCCTGTTTTTCTCTGCCTAAATAAATGGCATTATTAATGTACCAGGATTCTGATAAATATTTCACAACTGAATCTTAAGATCTTTTTGCTATCCACGACATAGTATTGCTTTCTTCTGCATGTCTCAGAGTATCATATGAGCTTTAAGCATGCATGAAATATGCTAAGAGATATGAACGTGTTTTGAACTCTGGCAGGCCACGGTTGGGATGTTAAGAGTGTCGATTGGCACCCAACAAAGTCATTACTAGTTTCAGGTCAGTACATTTTTGCATATATTATCACTACATTTGTTGCATATATTATCACTACATTTGTTCACTAGATTCAGGTGAAAACACTCTTGTTTGCATTTCAAAGTACATTTTTGTATTCGAGTCATTCAGCTGTTCTCAAACTAACTTAATAACCTTTGCTTTAGGTGGCAAAGACAACCTTGTAAAACTTTGGGATGCTAAATCTGGGAGAGAGCTTTCTTCATTGTAAGTATAGTTTCTCATTTCCATATGCTGTTTGGTTTGCCATGCACGTTAACCGAAACTTCCTTCGCAGCCATGGTCATAAAAATACAGTGCTTTGTGTCAAATGGAATCAGAATGGTAATTGGGTACTTACAGCTTCAAAGGATCAAATCATCAAGGTGCAGTTGAAGGACTATAGTGTTAAATATTGCAACTATACTATTATCATTTTTTCCCCAAGCGTAAAACATATATATTTTTTTTGCTACTTTATTGGTTGACACTTGACTCACCAATCATTTCCTTGTCAATGTTCAGCTTTATGATATAAGAGCTATGAAAGAGCTTGAATCCTTCCGTGGACATCGGAAGGATGTAACTGGTTAGTAATATCTCGTCACTTTTCCTTTAATTACTCGTTTTATTAAGATGTTTCGGTTCTTGTATGTCCATTTAAACATATGAATGTGTAACTAAAATTTGTTTGGGCATACAATTTAAGATCTGACGGTGTATAGTGTCACGTATTTATACCAGAAACCATGTTCATTAGGGACGAGTCCCCTTTCTTCTAAGTTCCGAATCCAACACGTAGTATTTTTTGGCACAAATCATTTATTCAATTAGTCAAGTCAGTGGAAATATATGTCACTTAGAACTTTTGTTATGTTGCTTGTTGATGCTTTATGGAGATGTCTATTGGTTCTGCTGTTTGGTTGAGGCAATTGCCTATCTAATTGGTATGTAGCTAAGCCTAGACGCCTACACCTTTCACCAGGCAAAGATTGGTTAGCAATAAGACTTTTAACATCTCTTCTCCACAGAACCGAAAGACAGAAAAAAGTTTTACTTTCAGTTTTGTGTTCATATAGCCAATCATATAAAAAATTTAAATTTAAAAGGTGTTTAGTTTCAAAACGAATCTTTCTTTCTTGGGTTGTTTGGATATCAATGTCATTGGCAGTCAAATAGGTTGAATCACATGTGGTTTATGCTTTTCATTTGGTCTGAACATGGAACTTTCCCCCATCTCTTTCTGTTTTGCTAGCTCTTGCATGGCATCCTTTCCACGAAGAATACTTTGTCAGCGGCAGTTTTGATGGGTCCATCTTCCATTGGCTTGTTGGGTAACTATCTTTTCCATGATCAAAATAGTACTGATTACTTCCATTGTATCTTTTATTGTTTTCCACTTGCTAGTAATGATCGAGTTTTCCTATTTGGACGTCTTAGTTGGATGATGAACAATTACTCCAGTTGTTCCTAAATTATTGATAGTGATCCTCTGGAGAGGAGCAATATACTAATGCCACACTTTTGACTTTGCTCCATTATAAAGTTACATAATAAATTTGCCATTACCATATCGATGAACAGGCATGAGACTCCTCAGGTCGAAATAACTGGGGCGCATGAAAACAGTGTGTGGGACCTTGCATGGCATCCTATTGGCTACATCCTTTGCAGGTAACTTTTCTGTCTTTTCATGCTTGTGTTTGTAATTATTACTGAAGATGAGTTTTAGTCTTGGTTTCTTATCTTAAATGGTCAAACTGAAGTGCGCCTACATTTTTTTATATTCATATAAAAAACACGAATAATTTTGATGACAGTTTTCTGCCAGTGTGACTAGTAACTACCCTGATCAACCTTTTGTTTGCGGCAAGCAATAGAATGCCCACTAGCACTTGTTAGTCTCAAACATACTATACTGGTATTTGACATTGTGATACCTGCTTTAAAAGAAAATTAATAATGATCCCAGTTTACTATGCTGAATCATGGGTTGATATAGAGAGTCTAAACCAACACCTGAATGATAGAGAGTCTAAACCAACACCTGAACTATGTATTTGATGCCATCTTGAGTAATATTTTGGGTTCAAAAATCATAATTGAGTTGGTCTAAAGAAGTTGGAAGTTAATTTTGAGCATTTAATTTGACATGTAGAACTTCATAAAAGTCAAAGATTTAGTTATTATTGAAAATATTGTCAAATAATTGAAGCTTGAAATGACAAACAGAGATTCCACGATGGAATTCCTAGTTACTGATCAATTTCTGGACCCCTATATATAGAGAGAATAGCTGAACAAGTAGAATAAAAGAACAAACAGATTGCAATTGGAACCTTAGTTTTATTGCTCAAGTGAAAGAGTTTTACAACGTTTTCCTTCAAGGTATTTTCTGCCCTGGGAGTTGTACCCTTCTTCTTCTTCATTGTATTTTCTCTGCTCTCCTACAGGTATTCTCTTGCACCCTATTTATAGGTAGCACTACTATATTCTAGTCATTCTAGGTTTGGAAACTCCCCTATGTTTGTTATCTTCTAAAAATAGGACTCCTAAGTTTTCTTTCTATTAGGAAACTACTTCTAGAATTACTAGGAGACTGTTTCTCTTGTTTGTAACCTTTGGTACCTAAAAACGGATCAGACCTCCCCCATCAGGAGGCTTTTGGTCCCTCAAAAGCATTGAGTTAAGATGCACGGAAGTGTTTGGTTTGTTGTGTAGCCAAAAGTCGTTTCTTCTTTTCTTTATTGTAGATGATTGTGCTAGCTTGCGGGCGGTCTTTCCACCATGTTGGTCTCAACTCCGAATGCTTTCCAACATCCTTCTTTAGAGTGTCGATCAGTTTTGCAATTCTCACAATATCGGTTGTTCCTGTTTGCCAAAACATGATTAGTTCTCCCCTTTTTATGCACAGTTTTCACAATCTCGTCTTCTTCGGTTCTTGACTGCTCTGTTCAATAGAGTTGATTCTTCATCTCAATAAACATAGCTTTCTTTCTTCTATCAATATTACGATCTAATGATTTACTTCGTTACCCTTGGATCGAAGCCCATCCATACATCTCCGGAAACATAGTTTACCTACCTTCTGGCTCTGATACCACTGATCAACTTCTGGACCCCAATATGATAGATGGAGGATAGCTACGGGAGTAGAAAGACAGAACTAAGAGATTGCTATAGAAACGATAATTTTATTGCTTTAGAGAAAGAGTTTTACAACGTTTTCCTTCAAGGTAATTTCTGGCCTAGGAGTTGTATGCTTCTTCTTTTTCTTCTTCATTGTATTATCTCTGCCCTCCTACAAGTACTCTCTTGCACCCTATTTATAGGTAGCACTACTTCTGTATTCTAGTCATTCTAGGTTGGAAACTCCCCTATTTTTGTAATCTTCTAAAAATAGGACTCCTAAGTTTTCTTTCTAGGATTAGGAAACTACTTCTAGAATTACTAGGAGACTGTTTCTCTTGTTTGTAACCTTGGGTACCTAAAAACGTATCAGTTTCCCAAGCCATCACATGAAAAAATTGTAACTATCACGACAACAGATCTTGTAAGTTGTTAGCTCTTACTTCTTAGTTAGCTTTAATACAGCAATTGATGTTTTAAAATATAACAATGAATTCTGCTCACATACAGGGAGCTGGGCATAAAGTTGTGTATAGGCTTTCTGTTGTGAGGGTTTATCGTGGTAGAGATTTTCTTTGTTCAACTCACTGGAACTTCCTGGTCGGAAAAAACCATGTAATAGTTATGTGGGTAGGTGTTTCCTTGTCAAAATTTGGTGCAAGGTGGATAGGGAGTATAGAGACTGTTACAGTCACGGCCTTGCACATGCGTATTTACTTCTGGGTAGGTATGTGCTTTAGTTTTCAGTTGTAATTTGCTTTTGAGATCTATTCATGTGGTTAGGCGCTGGAATACATGCTTCAGTTGCCGGTGTGCCCAAACATACAAGATATACTCACAACATGTGACTCATCAGCTCAGCAAATTGTCGACTGATTTACCATCATTACTTAGTCTATGTGCTCAATGGGTGGGATGAAGCACAGCGTTATGTGATTACCAGTACAGTATTGTATGTATTGTATTTGCACATCAGGATTTTGCGTACTCACCTTTTTCTTCTAATGGTGCAGCGGTAGCAATGATCATACGACAAGATTTTGGTGTAGAAATAGACCAGGAGATCCTCCCCGTGATAAATTCAATACGGGATACAACCAAGGTTGCTTTCACACCTTTTCTGTGGTCACTTTAAGGTTGTTTTTGAAATGCTTATCTCGTCTCTTTAGGTTGAGACAAGAGATCCTTTTTTACGCCTCTTCTCCACACCATATAATTCATCTGCTTGGCTTCCTTGGATGTTTTTCCTTCTTTTTCATGTCCTTCCTGATATATTAGTGAAATATTTTTATCTTTCCTTGTCCATTCTGAGTATTTGACCATGAGTTGATCTATTGTGAGCATTTTCAGGATTTGGTGACCACAATCCTGCCATGGCGGGTCGTGTGCCCAGTAACTTCCCAGTACTTGATGGCCCATCAACTCCAGGACCTTTTGCTACTGGTCTGCCTCGAAATGAAGGAACCATTCCTGGTATTGGAGTTGCAATGCCATTATCTATTGACACATCTGATCAAGGAGAGCAACAACAGCAATCTTTTCCAGTTTCTATGCCTGCCGGGGCTCCTCCCCTTCCACCGGGTCCACATCCATCCCTTCTTGCCCCAGGTCAATCTTATCAGCAATTTTCTCATCATATGCCGCCCCAACAACAACAACAACAACATCAACCATACCAACAGCAAATGCCTTCTTTACAAGTCCCACCATCAAATATATCACAGATGCAGCCACCACCATCTCATTTGTCCCTCCTACCACATTCTCATTTGTCTCGCCCCCCAATGGCAGGTTCTTTGCCCATGCCCTCGATGTCTAACTCACCACAATTGCCACCAATGCCTGGTCAAATGGTATTTTATTCTGTCTCTCTCAGGTTATACATAAGTTTTGATCTGCTTATAATATATAAAACTACTGTACAAGCTCTTGCAAGACCCAACTGTAGTTGATCTAGGGCTGATGTTCAGTGAATCAATTTTCATAACTTTTCAATGCCTTTTTTCGTTTAGGGAATCCAAGGTCCAACCAATCAGATGGTCCCTCCAATGCCACAAGGACATATGATGGGTATGAATCAAATGCATTCAGGATCTGTACCAGCTAACGCTCTACAGCAACCTCCACACGGTGGTTATGCAAATGGGATGCCTAATCTTCAGGGCCCTTCAGGTCCAAGTGGACCGGGCCAAATGTATCCTTCATTGGGCGGTCCATACAACCGTGGACAACCTGTTCAAATGTCAATGGTTCCAGGACTTAACCCGTACCAGGTAATACCCATCGTTATTGGTTTTGTTCGCTCATTTATGTTTCTTGTATTTTCTTCTGTTAGCATGTATGTAGGAGACTGGGATGGTAATTTGTGTCTAGTGTCCCTCTTTAAAGAAACCTTGATTAATTTTACGAAGCTCCCTACCGTTGTAATACAAATATATGATTAGTTGCCCGGGTTGTTCATACTTCATTTGGATCGATTGGGTGTAATAATGATGGTGGTCAGAAAATTTGTTGTTAGACTTGATGATTTCATTTTTTTTTCTTAACTGGATTGTTAGTATCATATTAAACGCAAAGACCCTTCAAAGTTTCCTTTTGCCTGCAAGTATCACAGTTTAGCCGGTATCAACCTCAAGAATATTAGGATAGTGGTCTGATGTGGTCCCGATACAGAATTACCCTGTTAATATTTATTACGTCAGCAGACACTGATTGCCTAATTTATTTGTTCCAAAGACGTTCTAGTATGGCGTTCTGATTGCTTTTCAGAAGCAAAAAGTACTTCATTGATCCTCATCTGCAGCTATCATGTTTGTTTTCTTTTATAACAGTCAGGAAATCAAAGTGGGACCGGCATGAGGCAAGTTGGAGTCGTTGGACCACACATGGGTCTTTCACATGGTATGCTGCCTCCACCACCACCACCACAAAAACAACAACATGGTTCGATTCCTCAGTGACCAGTAGCTAAAAGTTCTTGTAGAGGTAAGCAAGGTATTCAAGTAACTAGACCATAGAAAGATGAAGAAATATTCAAGTATAAAGAGTTTATTCTTCTTTGAGTCGGTGGGTTTAATGTTACATCTTTTCTTGGCAACTCATCCACTTAGGTTGAGTGAGATATGGTTTATCAAATCATTGATTTCATGCGAATAGAGAGTATAGGAAGGTCATAGAGTTCCCTTTTTAATGATTCCATACAAATTTGTAATTCTGTAGTTCTGTATGCATGTGCATTTGTGGGATAATTTTGTTTTTCTGTAGTTCTATCTCGCTATTATAACTTCTCAACTCTTTATCAAACTAGAGTATGACCTGTGCCGTAAAACACCCTTTATTTGCAATATTTGGTAATAAAGTTTTCGTTTATAAATGATGGTTTTCAAAACACCCTTTTTTAACACATGTGATGAGGCACAATCGGTCCCTTATAGTACATACTCATTTGTTTTTGCTACTTGGTATGGGTTCTTTTCTTTTTTTCTCTTTTCTGAAAAAGAACTAATTATATTGATAGTTCGGATGGAAGATCGGTATTGTTACATGGATTTTCTGGTAAATTGACAACATTAATCAAAACTGTTACAACATCATTATTCTTTCTATTGGTACAGATTTGCCGAATCTACGAACAACATAATGGCTTGTTCATACACTCATTGCTGCTTGCCACTTTACACATCAATTTTGATGTAGAGTCCGACATCCAGAAAAACAAGAAGCAAATACTGGGTTTATTTCCACTGTTACACTTTCTATGGCTTAGTTTCACTGTCGCTTAGACTGTTAGACATATTCCTATGAAAGTAGCTGACTACACGGAGATGATCTCCATGGCCATGTTGCAGTAAATAGTCCTACAACATGGTGATGGTGGTTTTTAGTTTAGGGCGAAAACTGTAAAAGTGTCTACCTGACCCGGCATTAGAAGTAGTAGACCTTAATATGTCTATATTCCGCAAGGAATTTAAAGAATATATATCAAATCTGATGAGTGCTTATGCTCTCTTCATATCGTATTGAAAACTCAAGCTCCTAGATGAATTGTTCACTAGTATAGAGCCTAATGAGTATTTAAGCTCCCACCTGCATTATTCGCTAATGCATGGCTTGCTGAGTATCTATCCTATGCTATGTTCCCCAGCTGAACTCTTAATATTGACATGATATGACAATTAATGTTCACTCTCGGCTGAGTAGCATGAATTTCCCGAAGTGTGAGGATTAAGATGTGCATGAAGGTACTCAATCAGAGGCGCGCAAGCTGCGCTGCTCTCTGAGATAAAAAATAGTGATTTGGTATCAACGTGCAAAATTCACCAAAATTGATCAAATTTTGTGTCAGCTAACAAAATTCAATTTGTCTATCCTAATTTTATCAATTTACAAAAATAAGGTTTTTGCTCTAAACTGGAGCCTGCACAATATCTCGATCCCTATTGGTCGAGACAAAACCTAGGCAAACTAGGAAATTGGTCCATCATGGAACTAGTAGGAGTAGAATCCTACCAAAAGTTGGAAAATAAGAAATAATGGGAAATTGAGACAAATAAAGGCAGCAGCAAAAGGGGCGCAGCCGCGCCGCTTGGCAGGCCGGTTTGCCCTAGCTGGCGCCTCCCATGACATATTGCTGCCTGCCGGGCCCCCTTTCCCACTGGCCAATCAAATCGCTCCAAAGTCGCAGGCTACACTTTTAATTAAAGATGGAAGTTCGCCGGCCGACGTGCTTAATTTCTTAAGAAATAAATCTGGGTCTTCCAAGTCAGTCGCAAACTAATCACGACCACATGACTTGACAAGCTCCAATACCTAACCCTAACTCTTGCAAGCTCGGCAAACAAGGTGCCGTTTTGACAACCGTCTGCCCACCTATTATCTCAACCAATCACGTCGCTCCTAGCCTGCAGGCAGAGTCCACAATTGCTAGCCAAAATAGGCTAGTCGAGCGGCCTGAAAAGGGTCCTAATTCCCATGGCAGTCTTAAATCAATCACGACCATCCAACTTGGCCATCCAAATTGATCGACTTAGATTCAAGTTTGAGAAACCAATGAGGTGCCGTTATGTTCACCGGCGGCCCATCTTTGGCTTTGACCAATCATATCTCTTCAACTTGGTCGTACGATATCCAAAAGATCACCAAAGATTGGACGAACAGCTGGCAGCGGTAAATAATTTAAGTATGAGCTATATGATGAAAGTTTCGTATGAATGTTTAGTATAACATACTAAAAAATCACATCAATCGGATTAACGAGCTAAAAGATACAGCTTAAAATACGAGCTAGGTCATGGTTGAAAACTGACAGAATTCCTCCTGAATTCTTCCCGAGTTTTTACTGTCCGGCTGTTTTGACCTCCTAAACGAGATCAAAATCTAAATATTCTCGCGATGGGAGATTGGAAATTGTTTTCTGATAAGAATGGATGGGCGGATCATCAAAATCCGAGTTTGTATGAGAATTCTACAGCAATTTTAGTGAAGGGTTTCACATCTGAATTTTCTGACTACGAAATTTCACGAATTTCTTCATATATTAACATAAACTTCCATTCACTCTTTAATTCAAGAGGTGGGTTAATGTGATTATGAGACCATATGTCTTGTTACATATGCATGACTACTTTCATACTCATATATATTTTTCTCCATTCTTTCATGAACACCCATCACCTCTCGTTGATATCATGGAAAGCAGTGCTCGACTTGTCACTTACGACCACCTGCTGCCTAGCTTGCACATGATTGGTCGAAATATTTCTCTACATGTACGTCTTACACACAAGGCTAACAACACATGTTAGTTTCTAGAATAATCACGTATGCATTCCTCTACTTTTTATGACCACCTCTCACATGTCATGATGGTGGGCCCACTCTGCAACTACCACACTTCACGTCACTGGTCGTGATTCGACTTGCTCTCATAACATGTCGACTTCACCTTGTAGGTGCGCCTTAGTCATTCAATTGACCTAGCTATGCAAGTTACGACTAAGTGTTATTTTCTACCAAAATATTCGAGACATCAAACATGTCACAAATGGGGGATGTTCATCAGGGTATTGATCTGGCGGTCTACGACAATGCGGTGTGCAATGCACCAATTATGAGAAAGTGTCAGGAAAGGCGGACAGTTAACGAGTGAAGGAGTAGTGGGTATGCAACCGTCCAGTTTTCCTCCACGATAGGGACATGATTTCATCTAGGGCTGCCAATGGGTACCCGTTTACCCAGAACCGAACCGGACCCGGTAGATTCGGGTCCGGTTTCGGGTCCTAATATTATACCCGTTACCGGTCTTAGTACCCGACGGGTAGACCCGTTAAGGAACCAGTTAATATCGGGGTCTACCCGACGGGTACCCGCGGTTCCTGGGTACCCGATATAAATGCGGTGGGAATCAAGTTCGAGTATAAAACCAACCTAAAACGGCCTCCCAAACTTTATTCCACGTATCTAACAAAGGGATGCATGAGATAAGGAGTATATTGGGGAAGAACAAAAAGAAACCTAAACTTTCTCTTCCTCTTCGTCTCTTTCTTTTCTTTATCAGATAAACTAATACTAACACTGGTTAACCATTCTTCCTTCTTTCCATCTAATTTAAAAGAATTGCAATGAAAATGGAGCAGTTGGATGGATTTAATGGAAATTTTGAACTAGTAATTGATAATCATTAAAACATCTCTCTTTATAAATTCTTTCTATCTGTTGATCAATCTTTCTCTGTTGATTGGATCTTTGAACTCCATTATTGCAGATATCAATCTTGATAAATGGGTGTTGTTCTTCAGCTGTAATATCTTTTAATAGGCTAGATTCAGTTAACTTTTTCTTCTTCTTTAAGTGATGGAAAAAGAGTTGGAACCATTGCTGATATTGGCCAGATCTTGTTTTTGATGTTGTGGTGTTTAATCTATTTTGTGCTAGAAAGATGTGACCTTTAATGAGTTTCAATATTGTTGATGTCAACGGAGTGAGGATTTCATATGTGGGAGATTGAACAAGAAAAAGGTGGTGCGGCGGCGGCGTCTCTCACGAGTGAGGGAATGTTAAAAGGCTAGGGTTTTGTTGTTTTGGAACAATGGTATCAAAGTTTTGCGATAATAACAGGTGTATTTGTATGTTAAATAAATTTAATCTCCAAAGAACCGTTAACTACCCGGAACTGGTGGGTATTTAGTCGTTTTAACGGGTACGTTTCCGGGGCCAATAAATTTAGAACCAGACCCGGAACCGTTAGGACCTGGACCTGAGTAAAATAAGCGGTTCCGGTTCCGAATAGTATACTACCTGGACTCGATAGGACCCGTTGGCACCCCTAGTTTCATCACTTTCACACGATCTCCACCTTCTCACTCCTTCACAACTTCCACTTCCTATGAGATTTGGGTGTACAAACATGATTACATATAAATAGGTTTTCTAATCTATTCCTAAAAGGGGTAATCATCATCGTCAATACGCAAATATCCAGAACATATATAGAACACACTGCTTACAACTTTCAGGAAGGCTCTACTTTCAGATACATGTTCATACACCTTCACCTCTCACAGAGTCTATCACTCTGATCTCAACACCTTCTCTGCTTCCCTCCCTAAGACCAACCCTTCTCCTTCATTTTGTGACCGAAGCAAGACTGGAACGGCCATTTCTTGGTTTAAGCCAGAATTGTACAGATTGATCTCTCAAATCTAAAGTACTCATGTGCAGTACATTTGTTTAGGGTTTAGATTTGTTTCTCATCGACATACCCAATTTACCATTTTCAGCAGAATCAGTTTTTACCCTACTACACATATGTCGTAAATTAAGATGGCATATAATTAATTCACCGATTGTTGATGATTGATGACACAAATTAAAAATGCAATTCAGTTTTGAATCCTTAAATGACAAATATCTTACTTTGATGTGACTGGTGTTTTACCTTTTATTGGAACGATCTACAACACTTTGTCCCTGGGTTGGCTTTGTCTCGTGCTGTGGAGCGTAAGCGAAACAAATATTTGTTCAACTCATGGTTACAGTTTGGCACCTTGGCTTTTACGACCTTAGGTAAACTTGGTGAGGAGACCATGATATTTTTGAAATGGTTGAAGAACTTCATTGTTAGGCATGATGCTAACTCTAAAGTAGGCAATTTTATTTTTCATAGATTAGGAGTAGTCATTCAAAAAGGGGTTGGGCCTCAGCTTGTTGCTAGGCTCCCAACTATTGTTTTGTAATTTTATTTCCAACTTAATGACAAATCAACAACCATAACACCTAGATGAAATTATTTTTAAAGAATATGAGTATACGAATAAAAAAAAAGGTAACTAAAAATAGAAAAACATGTAGATAGAAAAAAGTCACGTTGCTTAAAAATACCAAAATATTACAAACTGGAGAAACACGACCGCTTAAGGATCGATTTGTCAACTTCCAATTAAATGATTGCGGGTTGAGATATTAATCCAAAAGATATATACGTGTTAAAAGACATTATGTTTTTTTTTTTTTTCTACCCGCACTGCAAATCTAATCCAGAGACTGCTATTCTGATTCTGCTTCAATGTCATGTTACAATAGATTCCTGGCATAACAATCCAATTTTAATATATGAATCTATGAGTATCACATACTCTCGTGTAATAGCTCTTTAGTAATTTAATAAATTTCAATAGCACTTTAATAGTTTAATAAATTTCATGCTTAAAAAAGTATACCACGTTTAGGGTATGTGTATTTATCTTTAAAGCCATCCATCATCAAAGATTCCGGTGGTTATATCCTTTTTCAACAAAAAGTGTATGATCATACACCTTTTCTATCTAACACCAGTGCAAGTTCAAACCTTCCTTTAAAGCAATATGTAACGGAATTCGCATGTAAGAGATTACTTTTTAGAGTGCATTGCTATCAATGGTTGTCCTAAACAACTATCTCAATGCTTAATCAACATTAATTCTACAAAATGTTTTATATGTAGTGATTGAAAAGATAATTTTAAAGAACCATCTTCTCTTACTGTATATATTTAAAAAGAATCAAAGGAATGGAGAAAAGACCATTACATATCAGCGAATTGTACGGATCCACACCTTAGCTAAATGGTACAATGAGGATAGGTTTGCTCAAAGCCTTCATCAATGAAGGTAAAATATTCTCCCACAATAAATAACAACAATGAATTACAGGTCATAGATAGCAATACGTAAGTCTAATTAACTTTGAACATATATGAAAGAATTTATCTCACGGTTGTGTTAGAAGTATCATTATCGGACTGGAACTTTGGGAACGATGAACCATTTGAGAGGATAACAACCTATATCAAAAGCAAGCAAGATCAAAAAACAAAACGACGAATGACTTTAAGATAACAACCCAAATGTTAAGATAACAATCAGTGTAATTCCGTACTTGGTCAGCAACGAAGTTATATCAACATGAAAATGGATAGCTACATTTTCCTATGTACATAAGCAAAAACGATGAAATGATAAATACATAGCGTTAATATTGATCCGAAAAAATATGTTAAAGCAATGGACCACTAAAGAAATATCGAGTTCTTCTAGCATCAACATTAATATGAGACCTATTGGAATAGCCTATAACAAATATTCTTTCCCCATTAATTTTCCTTTTTTTTTTTTCATTTATTAAACCATGCTTCTTCCGAACCCTTTTACTATCGATAAATGTCCTATTACATGGATGGAAAAATCAAAATGAAATCTGAAATAAGCGTATTTACATGTTATGTCGGCAAGGATTTCTTAGCAAATGTAACTAATTTTACATTGACACACCACAAATCATATATTAATGTCCAGATTACCTTACCATTGCATCAACGAAATAAGTATGCTTAAAAAAAAAACACTCTTAATAAGCGTATTTATGTGTTATGTTGGCAAGAATTTCTTAGCAAAATGAAATCCAAAACAAGCGTATTTACATGTTATGTCGGCAAGGATTTCTTAGCAAATGTAACTAATTTTACATTGACACACCACAAATCATATGTTAATGTCCAGACAACCTTACCATTTCATCAACGAATTGAAACTAGATGGAACAAATCAACACTCTGCCGCTTCTATTCTCCAAGAATCACCCTAATATATGTCAGCAACACATCTAGTTCTATAATTTGATCCAGACTTTTACTTATTAAAATACTTGCAGAAACCATTTTCAACAATAGGTTTTATGGAATAAGCCCAATGATAAAAAAAAAATGACTCTAGCTAGCAAGCAAATTGGAGGATGTTTAATATACAATTTTGTCATTTGAAACTTAATATATTTGTATATCGCTCTCCAACTTCATATTTTTCCTTCCTAGATGATGTTTGAACCGAACACCGAAGAAGGGGATACAACTAAAAGACAGATTACCTTTCCTAATTAACTAATGCCCTTTGTTCTTTTGATGAAAGTTGACAGTCTCTGAACCTATATAAAAAAAACACATTACAGAGTGAAGACTTAACCAATCAGTCCGATAGTCGCACACGCTAACTTAAAGAATGACACTTAAAAACGGTCACAAAGTAATGCTAGAAACATCTCCATCTATATGCCTCCAAATCAACAGCTTCTACCACAGAGTAGATCGAAACTTCGATAGCATTACTGTGCGAAAAGTGGCGGGCAAATCATGGTGGATTATTTTTCCACATAATATCATATTTTTTCTCGTTTCACTAAATTTAATTGGTGTGCAAATTATGGAACGATGAGCAGAGCATAATAGATCTAAAATATAGACTTGATAAAAAAATTGTTTGAATAACTTCTATTAAACCATTGGAGCTTCCCTAACCGGTCCACCCTCACCACATCTTCTATAGATTGAATCGAATCAAAAGCTATTTTTTTTCTTCAAATCATGAAATACAGCTCCAATATGGATGCACTTAAAACTTTATATTTCGAAGAAATTTGATAGATTATATGAACACCATAATAAAAATAATAGAATATTGTACACTTAGGCAGAAACTTGTATCACTAAGATTCACAAGAATAACAACTAACGAGATTTAAAAAAAAAGGACAGACAACATAAAGTGACTCAAATTGAAATAACCCCCATGAATATGGTTACATGTATTACTAAATTAATTTATGGAAACATAGAGCGAAATTTCAAAATTTCAGTGAAGATGAATACCTTGAAGGATTTCAGTGTTAAATGATGCCAATGGGGAATATAATTTTGAGAACCCTAGTTTAGTTTAAGAGGATAAAGAGTTTTGATTATGAACTGGATTTATTGTTTTAATCGCATTGGTATTGAGATATATTACTTACAAATAAAAAACGTGCCCTGAGGCAGTGCAAAGTGCGTTCATGAAGTGTGTATATCCATTCAAAGAAAAATTTGTAGACTTACCACAATTCACTTGACCTTCAAAACACAACTATGGACAGGGAGCAACGTCCATGCCTAAACGGCGCCATAAAGAAATAAAACAATTTGCACTTCTAAGATGATTCAGGAGGATGACGGATTAGGGCTTAAAAGGTGGGTTCATTATCAGCCAAAGATGTATCGATAAATTCTCATAAACAACCTTTGGAACTGCATACATCAACAAAAGATTACCTTAAATGCATTTGTTTTGCTTTTCATAATATGGTTCCTCGCTATACAGTTATATATTCAATTCATCCATGTAAATTCATCTGGATTCTTCCTGTCATCAATTGGACTATACAAAATCATAAACCATACCAGTTAAAAAAGAAGATATGAATCAAAATTTTGCAACAAAGAGCATAAAAGAGATTCAATTAATTATCTGATAATCTTTGTAAATATCACTTTTAGATACAACAACATATCTGCAAAACCCATAATAACCCATAAATACCAATAAAATCTGTTAGAGCATAGCTCGGTTGAACCCACCAAGCGTTGGTATGTCAAGTTTGGTTGTAATATTTTAGTGAATCAAAACTCATTTAAAGAGTCACTTGATTATTTACTAGAGTCAACTTCGTATAGGTTAGCTAGAAAGTTACTAGGATATGAGACTTACAAGTATTACGTGAAGACTTGAAGAATGTGAAGAAGTAAAGAACTACAACGACGACATCATCCTTCCTCTTGAGGTTAGTAATATTTGACTTGAACTGTTTCATTCCTAACATTTTTTTTTTGAAGTCGTGCATATTGAAAACATAACTGCGAAGATGTGAATGATTATACTCTAGTTAGACATAGTATTAAGGAATTACAATACGAAGTATAACGTCTATGTTTTGAACTTCGTATATAAGACATCGACATAATCGTATGAATGCTATTGTGATTATGTATGGGTATGGGTGAAGATTTCGTCCTAGGAAACAATGTTTTACATTTGTTTAAAGGAAGTACAATTCATAAACTTGTTTTGTGAATCGAAAGGGAATTCGCTAGGCTAATTGGTATTGTTATTCATTGCAAATCTTTGGATCACCAATATGTGTTTTTAGTATAACCGCTCATAACTTGTTTATGTATCTTGGTCAAACTATTCACAATGCCTGACTTTTGTATTGGTATGACTTTTATTAGTGAAACCGATCTTAAGTAATCACCTGAGATGGTATGATCGATATTTTGTAATTGGTATGACCAACTCTAGACATTGGGGAACCGATCCTAGTAAGAGGTGCAATCGATCACAAGTATTTGGAATCGATCCTTGTAAGAGGTACAACAAGTCTTAGGAATTGGTAACCGATCCTATGACTTGTGCAACCGATCACAAGTAAAATACCATAAATATGTGGTAACCGATCCTAGTACCTAGTCAACCAATTTTTGGAAAGCTAGTGTGACCGATCCTAGTACCCACATGGAGGTAGAACCGAAGCTTTGTGTTTTGGTAGAACCGTGAAACCCATTACTGGTGATTTGATAGGATAATCAATCACATAGTTCTTGGAAGTCAGATGAACCAATTCTAAACTCGTTTGGAAGTGTGGCAAATCGGTTCCAAGATTGTAAATATGAAAAAGGATTTTCAAAGTAAAGATGTCGACATATTTTGAACATGTGCAGTAATTCTTATCTATTATTGTTCAAAGATATTCCTTAATAACTAAAGGAGAATCCCGGATCGAAATAAATTGAGAATCTTTTAATTAAGGTTTTTAGTTTTATATGCTTTTAATTTCCAGCAATTAAATGCATATCTTTAGAAAATAAAAATTGGTAATGTGCATTTACTAATTGGAGATTTTCTACTGAGATTTCGGTCAATATTTGGATAGAGCATTTCCAGGAATTATGAAAACCGAATTTGGAAATATATTGCATATCTTGAGAATATTTTCGGTTTTGGAAATTCCTTGGTGTCCAAACTTCCTTGGTCTATAAATATTGAAGTTTGCATTTCGAGCAAACTGATCCACATAGCCAGCAAAACTACCTAGTTGTGTTGTTACTGGTGGAGCCGTCTATTCTGAGAGGAAGTACCCTAATTGGGCGAAATCTCTTACGACCGCTCGTTTTAACGACTTCTTTGGGATTGGGAAGCTCTACGAGTACCGTTGGTGGGAAACTAGATAATTGCAGTTTATTATTAGTTTTCGATTGATTTGATTGACTAACGTTTGTTGAACTTTGATTGCACCTAGTTTATTTATGCTTGAGAATCTTCTCTTCTGATATAAGATTCACTCAAACTAGATCGAAGTATCGACGGGGATCTTTAGACTGTTTGTAGATATAAATACGTCTTGTGGTAATCCATCGTTAACAGACTCCATTCTGTATGTGATTGATCACAAGAGATTCAAGTTGTTTGTGTGCAGGTGTTTATTGAAGATCTAAGAAGATTTGAAGACAAAGAAGATTTCTTATTTGAGTTCATAATCTTTGGTGTGCACAAAACTTGATCGACTGGGGATCCAACTATAATCGGTTGTGTGTAAGCTTCAGAGGTCTTTATATGGTTTAAAACAAGCTCCTAGAGCTTGGTTTGAGAGATTGAGTAAATTCTTATGCTCTCATGGCTTTCTGCCATCCAAAACAGATACCTCTCTCTTTTACAGGGTAACCAATCATTCTACACTTTATATTCTCATTTATGTAGATGATATTTTGGTAACTGGCAGCTCTTCCAAGGATATTGATACACTCATTGCTGCTCTGAACAAAGAATTTGCTATTAAAGACTTGGGTCCTCTTCATTTTTTCTTGGGTATTCAAGCCACCAGCAACTCTGCAGGTATTTTGTTATCTAAAGAGCAGTATATTTCTAACCTACTCATTAAGACCAAGATGAATGCAGCTAAACCAACATCAACTCCAATCTTATCATCTACTTCTGATGTTGATGCAACACCTTTTGAGGATCCAGTTCTCTATAGAAGTACAGTGGGTACACTTCAATATGCTACAGTCACAAGGTCTGACATTGCATTTGCAGTTAACAAGGCTTGTCAGCATATGCAACATCCATCTAATGCACATTGGTCAGCTGTTAAGATAATTTTAAGATATTTGCATGGTACTATTTCCTTTGGTTTGCAGTTCAAGAGGGCCTCAACTCTGGAATTACAGGCTTATTCAGATGCTGACTGGGCTGGTGACATGTCTGATAGAAGATCCACTGGTGGTATGGCCATTTTTCTAGGTCCCAACTTATTTTCTTGGTGCTCTAGGAAGCAGAAAACTGTCTCCAGATCAAGCACAGAGGCAGAGTATCGTGCTTTGTCTGATGCTACATCTGAGATTGTGTGGGTTCAATCTCTTCTTGCTGAGTTACATTTCTCCATGCCAAGAGTCTCTGTTTTGTGGTGTGACAACATGGGAGCTACATACCTGACAGCAAATCCTATTTTTCACAACAAAATGAAGCATATTGAAATTGCATTTCATTATGTGCGAGAACTTGTTGCTGCCAAGGCTTTGGATGTTCGATTTCTCTCTACACAGGATCAGATAGCTGATATTTTTATGAAGGCATTGTCCACAGCTCGCTTCTCTGTTCTACGGCTCAAACTCAGTGTCATTGGTTTTTCTAGACCCTGATCTTGCGGGGGGGGGGGGCGCCCCGGGGGTAGGAAATCATGTTGTAATTGTGTGAAGTGTGTGTGTGAGCACTTGTGTGATATGAGTGTGTGAGGTAACTGTCAGGTGGAGGTGCTTGTGTACGTTATGTACCGGCCAATCCTGCAACAGTTTGAGTATGTTTTAAATATCTCAGTCTGTTCATCTGAGTCTGTAATTGAATAAATCAAATCTTTTAAAATGAATCAAAACCAAAGGAAGATTGTCTAGCGACATTTATCTTCTCAATAATGGGAGAAACGCGATCCCATTATGTGTGAAACGTTTCCATACAACCACAACGGAAAAATGAAGAAGAAGAGATGGGAAAAGAAAGCACAAAAATAAGAAAGGAGAGAAGCAAGTGGAAAAGAAACTGAAGAAGCAAGCAGAGAGAAAAGAAAGGAGAAAAAAAAGTAAAGAGGAAAAAGGGGAAGAAGATGGTTGCGCAAAAAGAATTAGAAAAAGAAGTTTTGGTATTAAAACCGTAGGGCGTCATTTTTCATTATAAACGTCTTGTTTTTAATGTGGGCTAAGTCGGAACCCAAGTCCAACATCTTCCCATACATCCACCTAGAAGTTCAACACGGATGGTATCAAGCCACAAAACTAGTTTCAACATGCTCTAAAAGACCAAAAAAAATAAATGCATGAAATACTGTAGGAAAATTAGTAGTATAATTAACCTTTCTATGAAGCCTAATTTACGCTCCCGATACGCTCCTCGAATTTCATTTTTGAAGAATTTCACGAATCTCGTTTCCGATCTCGCTTCCGCTCCCGACCACGTTCCCGCTCCTGGCTACTAAGGTTTTGATTTGTCGTTCGGAAGTTATAGCATCAAACAGATAGTCAGTCGCAGCTGGCATTTCTGAAAGACAACAACTGAAACGGTTTTGTGGTGTGATTTTGGTGTATATAGAGTATGAACTAGTTCAAGGTGTCTCCTAAGAAGTTGTAGAGGGTTGTCAGGGATTTCTAGAATGGTATTAAACGCCTGATTTTCTTTTGTTCTTTAGAAATTATCACGATGCAAATATGGCACCTCTGTGCTGAAATTCTTGGAAACTGGAGTACCGCCACGGTTTTCGTTTGATTTCGCAAGCGACTATTTGATTTCCTTATTTTGCTTATATTTTTATGCGATAGATGGCTCGCTCTAGTTTCTATCGTGATGTTATATGCTTTGATCTGAATTCCAATGAAGCCCATGGGAATTCTTGAACATAGTATGTCGGAGACGCCTTATTGAACGATAAACTTGGTTTCTATAAATTTTATTATTATTCATCGTGATTGAGCTAAATAATTAGTTTCGCTATAATTGGATGTCTGGAAAGTAGAATGAGCTATCAATGTATTTTTCTTTATTTCTTTTGAAACAGATGGTCAATAGTTTACACAAATTGCTAACTCTTATATTCCTTAGTGGTGCCTAAGTACTTTGAGAAAATATTTGACCATGCAGAACTAGCTAATTAATTATCTACGTATATTGGTATGGACATGGACAGATGGATTTGACCTTGTTCTTTAAATTCTGTTGAAAGAAATTTACAGTTTATAAATTTTGACATTATTTGTAACTTAAAATATCAAAGGTCATGTATAGGAGTATGCTAATTTAAAGGTGCTAGACTAGATATGGCGTATTATATACAATTTAAAGTGCTGGATATGATCTTTGTATCCGATAAATATTGCAATGTTTCTCATTTTAGTAGGATTTAGTGTATAATACAAAAGTAGTTTACTATGTTTGCATTATGGTTTCTTGTAACGTTTTAGTGAGATGCTACGGCATCCCATTCTTATAATACTGCTGTGTTGTGATATATAAGAGATAGTTGTTATTGTTGAGGGTAGTTCATACTATCTAAACAAATGGCGAACTATGGTCGTGCTTGATCCCTTCGAGCAACGCAGAGGGTATATAGGCAGCCGCTATGCGGTTCAGCACAAATCTACATGGTTGTTCATATCATCTAAAAGTGTTGGTTGATGTTTTGGCAATTCATACCATCTATTCGGAGATGATTGCAACCTTGACATTGGCAACTGGCCATATAAATTATTGGAGTTGGCAACTGGTCTTCTTTCATTTTTGGCAACTGGCCATTATTAGAATTGGCAACTGGGCGAGTATAAATTATTGGGGTTGGTGTTAGAGCATAGTTCGGTTAAAACCACCAAGCGTTGGTATGTCAAGTTTGGTTGTCATATTTTAGTGAACCAAAACTCAGTTGAAGAGTCGCTTGATTATTTACTAGGGTCAACTTCATATAGGTTAGCTAGAAAGTTACTAGGATATGAGACTTACAAGTATTACATGAAGACTTAAAGAATGTGAAGAAGTAAAGAACTACAACGACGACATCATCCTTCCACTTGAGGTTAATAATATTTGACTTGAACTGTTTCATTCCTAACGTATCTTTCAAGTCATGCATATTGAAAACATAACTGCGAAGCTGTGAATGATTATACTCTAGTTAGACATAGTATTAAGGAATTACAATACGAAGTATAACGTCTTTATTTTGAACTTCGTATATAAGACATCGACATAATCGTATGAATGCTATTGTGATTATGTATGGGTATGGG
>JAJJMB010003633.1:3451954-3541521 GCA_023531105.1 Papaver atlanticum
AAAAAAAAAAAAAAAAAAAAAAAAAAAAAAAAAGGACCAGACCAATTAGACCAAACGGAATGAATTTTAAAAATAAATAAAATAACACTTGGATAGCAATATGTGTGTGTTCTCCCTATCTCAGTCGCCTAAACAAGCGTGGTACGCATGATCCACGGGAATTACCATGTAATCTGCTGACAAGAAGCATGCGCTTGGATCCACAAGATCTAATCATGTTGTTGGGGAAAAAAAAAAAAAAAAGACCAGACCAATTAGACCAAACGGAATAAATTTTAAAAATAAATAAAATAACACTTGGATAGCAATATGTGTGTGTTCTCCCTGTCTCTGTCGCCTAAACAAGCGTGGTACGCAGGATCCACGGGAACTACCATGTAATCTGCTAACAAAAAGCATGCGCTTGGATCCACAAGATCTAATCATGTTGTTGAAAATAAAATAAAATAAAATAATATTATTATTATTGTTGAATAAAATCGACCACTAGTTCCCTTGTATATGCCAGACGAGTTGATCTAGAATTAGGATTATCGACCACTGGTTCCCTTGTATATGCCAGCTGTGTTGATATTATTCCAGACCAGTATCTCAATCCACTAGGTCATAGGATTCATCTTGGCATTGACGCCCATTCGCAACCATCTATTTCTATTTCCATCTTCTTAATTTATTCATGTGATTTGTTTGATTCCAGATATTGATGTCCATAGTGCAACTATCTGAGTAGAGCTCTGTCACTTATATATGAATTTTAGTATGTGAGTGCAAACTCGTGTACATCAATTGGAATTTCGCATCAGGGTACTTCCTCTTGTAGTCAATGAGAGTATGCCAACCAAGGAGGTTCTTTAGTGCTATTCCAAGGTTCAGCGTAGATAGCTAGGGTCTGGAGTAAAGTTTTTGTGGGTATATCTCTAGTAAACCCTCCCGAGACTATAACTCGGCCACTAGGGCCACCTAGGGGCTTAAAGGCTTGTTGCACACGCTAAGTGCAATCGCGCTGCCTGCGACAGTGAGTTAGGATTTTATTTTCTAGATTTGATTTGCTCAGGACTAGCAAATAATAAGCTTGGGGGTATTTGATAGACGCATTTATGTGTCTATTTTGTTCTCGATTATCTATTTTGTTAGCACCCATTTTTGTACTTATTTTGGGCTTTTATGTCTTTGTAGGTGTTTTTGGAGAAATAAGCTTTTGCCGGGAAATTGGCTCGAAAAGTGGTATTTGGACTCCCAGGAGAAAATTACTAAAGGCACCCGGAGGACATGTTAAAAGTACCCTACAAGTATGTCAGAAGCATCCCGGAGAAATGATATTGGCACCCATCATTTGGATAAGGGGCACCTCAATTACTAAGGGGAACCCACTTGCTATTTACACCCCAAGTGTTAAAGGCACCCGGAAATTGGTTAGAGGAAGTCATCTTCATCGTTCAAACCATCTCTTTTGGCGGTAAAAATTCTTTCACAAATAGCGTGAAGATATGGAGAAAGTTTTGGAGATTTTCAAGGGTTTTTGGTGTACGATTATCTTGTTACCTTATTTACAGGTCACACAAGGGGGTTATCGAGAGTTTTGGGGAGTGTTGGGACACTGCAGAGTTGAGAAGAAGAAGAATAGAGAATCATCCCTGCTGCTGCAGAAGAAAAGAAGACGAAGAACATTAGGCAGCTCGAGTCAGTCGCTAATCCAGAGGTCTGTCGCAGGGACTGTAGCTTTTAACAGTGCTTGCTACAGACTTTCTGCTACTGTCAGCAGTCTTATTAGTTCTATTCGTTTGTAACAGTGGCCTGCAACACCTATATCCGTTGTTGTTCAGCTGTATTATTATTCCTCTTCAATAAAACATCTTTTTGAGTTATGATAAATTATTTTGAGCGTGTTCTTGACATGAGGAGCTAAACCCCAACAATGGGATGACGGATGAAGCCATGTTTCACCATTGTTTGGTAATTATAATTGATTCTTATGACTTTTTGCATTGATTTGTAACCGATTTATGATTTTCATTGATTATTTGTGACTTTGTTTGATAGTGTATGCTTAATCTAAGAACTCTTGATGCACTATGCTTATGATTTACATCTAATTCTTTATAAAATCTACTTTTGGCAAAGAAATAGAGTCTACAAAAGAGCTAAAATTGTTATGAACCATTGTATGAACCAATTGATTGTAAAGTTTGGTGGAATCCTAAATCCCAGTCTCTCGTAATATTGATATCATATTCGTTTATTTGCTATTTTAATCAGAATATAAGTCTAAAATCAAATCTCTACAAGTCTGAGAATCGAACATCTTATTTACCACTTCTATAACACATCATATATACATTACTCTAGTGGTTAGACTTGGTCATATCATTATGATCAAAGTGTTAAGGAACTTATTGAATTACGAAGTATAAACGCTTATCTTTTGGAACTTCGTAAATACGACATCAACATAATTTTTGTATTTAGTTATTTGATTGGGTTATTTTGTTTTTGACACTCAGGTTTTGTCCAACTTTTGAGTTTGGTCTGACATTTGTCCAGGTTTGGTGTTTGGTACTTGGAAACAGATATTGACCATAGTTGACCGGTTAAATCTGATTTTAGTTTTATAAAAGTAATAATTTTATCTTCTATTTTTTAAACCATTTATCATACATACACGTGGATGGCCACAAACATTTTCCCCATATAATCCTCAAATCCTTTTCTTTTTCGTTTTAATCTTCTTCCTTCCTTCCCCACTGAATCGGCTACCATTTTCTTTCTTTGCTGCTTCAAATAATCATAGGAGGTGGTGGTGGTCCTGTTGGTTATGTTTTTCGAAATTTCAGCTTGCCGGCGACCAAAGCTTTGCAAAAAAAAAATTCTTCATCAAACTAAAAAAAATCTAATAATCTAATCTTAGGGTTTTTAGTTTCTTTTTCCCTGAAAATTTAGTCATTGGTTTGATGAATTTGCAGATGAAAAGAAGCTATAGAATGCGAAATTAATGGCTAACTTCTCCTTTCTTCCAAATTTCAGGATTAGGTATTGAATTACTTTGTTTATCAAATTAGGGATCTCTGAGTATTTTTTTGGGTTTTTATTTTTGGGTTTCTATGAATGGAGTGGATTTAACGGATGTACATGAAACCGGTAATGATGATCAGGAATCGATCATATGATGGTGGTTGTGGTGATGAATAGGGGACTGAGTCGGACGCAACTAGTGGTGCAAGGGGAGTAATTCACGACTCAACAAAAATTGTTTTGAGCTGACATGATAAGAAATACGAATTTGGTACAAATTGAATAACATAGATCAATAAAAAACAAATTATTATATTGTGTAAGGGATGAAATTTTCAATTTATCAGTGTATGTCGTGTACTATACCAATGGCATTGGGGTTCTGCATATATTCTCAGTGGGGTTTGCATATGGAGGCGGAAGAAGAGAGGAGAGACTAAGGTCAAGGGATCACATCGTGACCATAGGATTGTAAACTCAATATTCTTTTTAGTAATGCCGTTGGATCTGAGTCCTATCTCAGGGTAAAATTGTAAGTTTCATATTATTTACTCTATCAATTAATTATATTCCGGTCAGTGACAGTCAACTACCGTCAACGTCTATTTCAGGTATGATAAAATCTAAGTACCAAAAATAAAATAACTCTATTTGATTATATGTAAGATATAGGTATGATTTTACCCTAGGAAACAATGTTTTTATAACATTTTTTTTAAAGGAAGTACATATATGAACTTGTTTCATAATCGAAAGAAAATCATGATTGGTCAGGTTCTTTATTAAATATCTTTTGCATGACCAATATAAGATGACAAGGTAGAACTTACCTTAACTTGTTGAGATTTGAGGTATAACCGGTCATAGCCTATATTGTATAGCATGTTGTAATCGGTCGCATGCTACTTTGTGAAGCATGGTGTAACCGGTCACAAGATACATTGGGAAGTTAGTTGTAATCGGTCACAAGCTACCTTTTGGAAGCAAGGTGTAACCGATCACAAGCTAATTTGGGAAGTTAGTTGTAATCGGTCACAAGTTTCTTTGGGAACCAAGGTGTAACCGATCACAAGCTAACTCGGGAAGTAAGGTGTAACCGATCACAAGCTACCTCTGAGAAGCAAGGTGTAACCTGTCACAACCTAGTTTGGGAAGCATGGTATAACCGTTCACAACTTACATTGTGAAGTTGGTAGAACCGATCCCAATGAGCAAAACTGATTTTCCAATATTCACATATCTCTTTATGTTTTGTGTGAAGCTTGGAATTAGGGTTTTCTGAGAAACTTCTAGATGTCGACATATTTGAACATGTACATAACTCTTATCATTAAATGTTCAAAGATATTCCTTGATACTCAAGGTGATCCCAGGACAAAAAAATTTGAAAAGCATTTAATTATGATTTTCATGGTTAGATCAATCTAAACTTTGATTACCGAAATAACCAAATTCTAGATTTGCAATCAATCAATATAGATCTCAAAGAGAAACTATAAGGTGATGCGGATCTCACGCAACTAGACAATAAAGTCTATCAAAGAAAAACACGATTCTAGTTGGATCACAGCCAATCAAGGTTTGTGCACATAATTCACAAGATACGAAAACTAATAAGAAAAACTTCGTCGTCTTCAGATCTTCGTTTGTCTTCAATAATAACCTGCACAACACCACTTGAATCCTCTTGTGATCAATCACACACAGAACGAAGTCTGTTAACAATGGATTATCACAAGATGTCTTTAGATCCGAAAATGGTTATAAAGATTCCGTCGATACTTTGATCTAGTTTGAGTGAGCCTTATATCAGAAAAGACGGTTCTCAAGTATAAACAAACTAGGTGCAATCAAAGTTTCAACAACCGTTAGTCAATCAAATCAATAATCGAAAACTACAATAACAATGAAATTATCTAGTTTCCCACCAACGGTACTCGTAGAGCTTCTTGATCCCACATAAGTCTTTAAACGAGCGGTCGTAAGAGATTTCGCCTAATTAGGGTACTTTCCTCTCCAAATAGACGACTCCACCAGAAACAACAAGAATGAAGTTTGCCTAAATCTTAGGATAGTTTGCAAGAAATGCAAACTCAAGTATTTATAGACCAAGGTTGTTTGGACAACAAGGAAATTCCAAAACCGAAATTATTCTCAAGATATTCTCACTAAAGTACCTAATTTCGGTTTCTATATTTCCAATTAATTACCAAACCATATTTTCCGAACTCTCTTAGAAAACTTTTATTATTAGTCTGGCAAATTAACTAATAATTTTTTCCAGAGGATATGCTTTAATTGCTGGTAATTAAAACATATATTAAAGGAGTTTGTTAGATTAAACAGAAGAGCCTTTGTCAACGACTCATAATACCTTATTACCAAGATTGAACAGAGTAGTTACCAAACAGATTTATCCTTTACTGTTTGAAATACGATCAAAAGGATTAGTGATTCACGTGCGTGACCCTAGAAGTCGAAGGAGCAGGGATACTGAGAAAACTAACTAGCTAGGGGTAGTATACTTTGTATCAACTATACGAAGTTGGTATTAGATTTTGTATAACGGCTTAATTCTGAGAGTATTCAAAACTGGACTAGGTCTCGGGGTTTTTATGCATTTGCGGTTTCCTCATTAACAAAATCTTGTTGTGTCATTTACTTTGTTTTCCGCATTACAATTGTTATTATAATTAAGTAAATAACACACGTAAGTTAATTCTAGTCACTTGATATTGATCCTATAGAATTTCGGTTTAATACCGAACCTATTATCAAGTGATCACTTTGTTGTCGTATTGTCTCGATTTCATATCCATAGACGATCACACAAAGTGAATACCATAGTTGTCGTATTGTCTCGACTTTGTCCATAGACAATCACACTTGGTATCGGACTTATAGGTTGATATTTAAAAGATTGTGGTGTATTTGGGTACACAATGACGTCATCTCCTGCTAGATTAAGGCGGCTCCCAACTAGGCATGCTTCCTGCGTGATAGCTAGGCTAGTATAAATAGCCAGAAAGGCTATGCTTGTAAACCAAGTACAATGTATATAACTTTTACTGATCAATAAGAAATAATTTTTAGTGATTCTTTCTCTTGGTACTTTCTGGACTACCAATCTGACTAACAGAGAAGATAACCATAACCCCCCTGAACCAGTTAGAATCGAAATAATCACCTTAAGAGTACCGTAATTGATCACGATTGGTGATCAACTAGACGAATCATCGAATCATAACTCTGTGTAGGTAGCATACGAAGTCTCTACTCCTTGATCTAAAAATGTTGATCTGAGCTTTGTTATGCTTTAAACGCATTAATTTCAAATTTCTCATGATAATTAACATGAATTATCAACATTTTAGTCATCTTAATACAAATATGAACATGATATGCATAAATAACATCTAATCTTACATTCTAATCGTAACGATGCATTACTTCTTCGATCTGTTTTGAATCTTGTTAATGATGAATGTTTTGAGCATTACTATCCTGCTCTATCTTGAATCTTGATATCGATGGATGTTTCGACCATTTTGATCTCCCTAGTATGTTATCTTACAATATATAAACTCTATCACCTCAAAATTGAAGCATATTAGTCAAGATCATATAGATCTGACCTTTTCTTATCTTTTTCTCATCAAAAAAACGTAAAAACGCATGATCTGAATCCATAAACAAATGATTCGGTACATAAACGTCATAATGCAAATCTAGATTTATCTAATTATTTTGATTTCATTACATATATAAATATTCACATGATTCCATTTTTGTAGCAATATATTCAAAAATTGAAGTGATCTCCCATATAGAAATGATTTTAGAGGAAGATCTATAAATAACTGTTCTCATGGTATTTTTTATTTACATCTATAAATCATAATTGATTTTCGATTCTCTAAAAATATGTGATTTATGATTGATCACAATAAAGATTTGATATATTATCGAAAGTCGAAATGCAAATCACAGGAATTCGAGATATTTTCTTGCATCTAAAAGAAGAAAACATCTCTCAAAGATGAATATCTTCACATCTGAAAATCACGTCGTGAATTATCGATTTTCATCTAATTCATTTGACAGTTTGGTACATATAATTCATTTGACAGCTTGGTACAGATCATCATAGATCTAACTTCCAAAGCAATAAATTTGACTATTGTGTCCTAAAAGAATCTTCCAATTTGGGGTATAAAATAATGATTACCCCAAATCAAGAAATATTTTACAGGGTACAAAATCTCACGTGTTGATTGTAACTCTGTGTAGTACAAAAATATGACAAGCTCAACACCAAGAAGAGTATTACCTCCATGACCTGGAGTAACTTCCCCAGGTCGGACATCAACACCTGAGGTGGCACCCCCAACAAGCAGAATAGTTGAGGCACAGACGCCAGCCACCATACCTCAGATACAGACAACACCTCCAGGTCGAGATAGTATATCAGCTGACCCTCGACCTGAGCCAACTATCTCACGAGGTGAAAAACAAGTTCATCCATCCACTATGTTAGGCCCTGAAGGTAAGCCAGGAGTAGTTTTGGTTGGAAAAACATTGACACCTTATCAAGGAGAAACCTTCCAAAGGATCTACCTTTGAGCACATGTCTTTTAGTGCAGATCCCACATGAAATGCTTTAGGATTTACTGAAATCCATCTCAACTCTAACTGATAGGGTCAATCAGATGACCCCACCAGCACCTGAGATGCCAGAACAGAGACAGGCAACCAATCCATTGTCCTCAACAACTAACATAACTCATCAGCCAAGGACAAGCTCGGTTACTCAAGAAAAACTGCAACAACGGTTTGGTAACCATAGTTCACTCATAAATCAGTATTTATAAAAAAGAAGACAGGAAAACTCTGAACCAGACCTGCTGGTCCCTACAAACACTATTCAGAAATCAGTGGATTCTAAATTGGATAGGATGTTTAAAGAGCATGAGGACAGATTCAAGCTTATCATCAATAAACCAAGGTCGAACCCGACATATACCTTTAAAGATGATCCATTATCAAGGTATCAGAGAATGTCAACTCCTGAAAAGTTTCACTTACCTCATTTCAAAGGATTCAAAGGGGACACCAACCCAAATGAGTATGTTTTTCACTATGAACAACAGATGGCTCTCTCCCTTGAGAACACATACATCATGGACTGTTTCTTTCTAAGCAGCTTAAAAGACGATGCACTAGTATGGTTCAGATGCTTCCCATCAAATTCAGTTCATAGCTTCAATGACATCAAAACCCTCTTCATAAAGAACTATTCTTGAAATATAAAACAAGCAGATATTTTAGAAAATGTTTTCAGAATTGCGCAAGTGAGATTTGAGTTAATCTTGAAGATGAAGAATAAAGGTTCTTGTCTATGGATCCGTTTGGTTGTCGTGGTGAAGATTGATTGGTCAGTTTACACATCTCTTCAAAAGGGGGAATACCTAGGGTATGTTCAAACCCTAGTAGTAAGTATCTCAATCACTTGTTATTATCTTTGTGAATCTCATATGTTAGGTGAATGAACTGTTGATCCATCCTTAGGGGTGAGTTTAATTTAAGAAAATTGTTATCCAAGTGCTATATGCACCTTGTTATCCCCAATTTAAGAGAATTGTATGTAACCCATAATTGTTCATAGTGAAAGATTTTCCCGTGGTTTTTTACACTTCACCTTGGAGGGCTTTTTCCACATAATTGCAGGTGTTGTGTGATTGCTTCTTATATCGTCCTAGTTGTATTATTTTCGTGTTGTGTTTTATTGCTTGTGTAGGTTTCGTATTGCGCATAGCGTCTCGGATTTGTAAGTCTCCCCCAACAGCAAGTCCTTGGCCTTCTGCACCAGCTTTCTCTCAGTGTACCATCTTTCAACATGGCGTCTCAACTCCCTCTACTCGAACGTATGTAATTACAATATTTTCTTCTTCTTCTTTCCTTTTTAAATATGTCTCTGTATGATGATTTTGAAAAGACGAGGGTACCCAAATATACCTCAATCTAAAAAAAATCAACCTATAAGTCCTTTCTCCGAAAGTGATTGTCAATGGACTGAGTCGAGACAATACAACTAATCGGTTCACACTTCGTGTGATCGTCTATGGATATGAGATCGAGACAATACGACAACAAGATAACTTACGTGATTGACTATGGATACAAGATCGATACAATACAACAACGAAGTATGATTACTTGATAATAGGTTCGGACTTAACCAAACACAATAGGATTGCTATCAGGTAATTAGGAATTAACGTTTGTGTATTTTACTTCTAATTATAATAAACCAATTATAATGGCGGAAATAGAAAAGTAAAAGACACAGCAAGATTTTGTTAACGAGGAAACCGCAAATGCAGAAAAAACCCGGGACCTTTTCCAGAATTGAATACTCTCAGAATTAAGCCGCTATACAAAATCTGAACCAACTTCATATAGTTGAGACCAAGCAACTAAACCTATAGTTCACCTAGTTCCCTCAGTATCCCTGCGCCTCCAACTTTTAATAAGTCACGCACTCGGAACAATTCCTTTGGTTCGTATTCCAAACAGTAAAGGAACAACAAATATGTTCGGTAACAACTCTTTTCAAACAACGTGATAAGAGTTTGACAAAAGGCTCTTCCGTTTATCCCAATAAACTCCTTTGTCGGGTTCTTAGATCAATCTTTCAACAACTACCAAAGTAATTGTTTAGACTAATGCGATGCAAAAGTTGAAAACCCGAAACACATATGATTTATGCTAAACCAAAAAAGATTCAACGTATTGTGACTTTTTCACATATTAGTTTCAATCAGAACCCCTTATAATCCTTTGATAAAGCCTACCAACATGGGCTAGAACTTAATCCCGCTAAACCAAAAAGTCACCCAAACCATAAGGGTTCACACAATATGAGATCGAATATTAAGGTTATGAAAACCGAAATCAAACATCCCATAAACATACATAGCAATAATATAAAGCATTCAAGCACAGGCTATGTAATCGAAAAACTATCACAAGAAGAATTATAAAATAATAATTTTATTCATTAATAATAGATAGTTTTATTCAAAATAGACCTTATACAATTATTGAAAGAAATCAAAAACTGATGTCTATTTTTTCTGATTAAGAATTACAGCATGTATATTAATCTCTAGTGGTGCTCTTATTGTTTACTGAGATTTCATCAGTACTCAAACTTTTGAAGCATGTCTCAAGAGACTTGTCTGCAACCACTTCCTGTTTTTCAAGTTCTTCAATTAGAACCTTGAGTTCAGCAAGAACACTTCTTGTTTGATAAATTCTTTCTTTAAGCCAATCTTGATGTTGAACTGTCATAATGAGATTGGTTCTCAGTTCTTCAAAACCTTGGATATAGTGAATCATGCTATCAGAACGGATCCACTTGGTTTCGGTTGGATCTTGAAGGTTGTAAGCCAACAGACATGATTCATCTTGAGATCCATTCAAACTATCTGAATCATAATCAGACATGATTTTTGATATGTTTTTCTTCTTCCTTTCTGTATTGATTCCTTGACAATCCTTAACCTTTTGAGCTTCCTCCTTATTATCCTTTGTGACACTGCGAGTTATTGGAGGCATGCTCGGTTATTTAAATAGGGATTGATCAGGGTTTCAGAATACAAGCAAGGGATAGTTTCTCTTTAAGAAGAGACAACTCTTGGACCAAAAATATCAGGAAATTCCGAAAATATTAAAAGAATATATTCAGTTTCCTTTTTCCGAACTTCTCATGCCGGAAGGTTTATTAAAATTCAAAAATTCTAAATAAAACATATTTTTGGAAGATCATGATAAACATGAACAAATTTTAGACAGATATGGTTTCGCAGTCAGCCATAAAATGTCACAGAATTTTTGATATACAAATACACACAGAAAAATGTGCTCTCAGTTTATTGTGCTTTTCCCATCCGTAATTAAGAGCACGAAAGAGGATGAGAGTGCACAATTTCGATACAACTAAGTTGTATCGGGGTAAGCTTTTTCTAGCTTACAACGAGTATCAGAAACATAGTTCATGTTTCTCTTTGGGAATTTCTGCCCTAAATATTTTCTCCCAAGATAACGATATTTTCTTACTCTAGAGATATGATCATGTGGAGAAGATGTACTGATGTGAGAATTTTCAGGGATAGATAAATCTCTCTTAATTTTGTCAATAAGATTTTCATATGATTTTCTCATTCTAAGGATTTCCTTATGATGCACATCAGCATGATTATCGGAAACAATTATTGGAAATTCCTGATTGTTTCCATTGTTAGAGATTCTCTCTTTTCCTTTCTTATGGAGTCATTCTTCATCAAAACAAGAACTGTTTCGATATGGATGAGGAGGAACCTTTTTCCAGAAGCGATTATCAACTCTTACTTCTGATTCTTTTGAGTTGACTTTATCGAAATATGGTAAATTCTGTCTTTCTACTGAAGAATGATCTTTCAGTTTTTTAAGACAAGAAACTTCTTTCAATATTTTTACCACCGTATTTTGAAGAAGTATAAGTTTCCTGTCAAGTGACTGAAAGTTGTATTCCTTAATATCACATTCACGGAATCAATTCAAAGTTTCCTTTGGACAAGATTTCGTCTGATCATCAGTAGATGTAGAAGCTGGTTTCTCATCCTCTTCTGACTTGATGTAGTTAGGTAAACTACCATCATCACGATCTGTTTTGGATGTGTTCAAACAAGTTTTGTTATCACAATCTCTCAAAGTCGAGCAAAGACCTTTGGTTTCTTCATCAGAAGAAATTATAACAGATTCATTAGTCAGAGTCATAGGATGTGTCTCTTTATCTTGAGTAAGATATTTACAAAGAGCTTCTAATTTGATAGTGAGATCCATATTCTCTTTGGTTAGAATATTCAGTTGAATGTCTTTATCTCTGATCTCATTTTTAAGAAGATTTGACTATGTCTTTAAAATCAGCACTTTTGTAGACAGAGATTTTATAGGCTTTAAGAGTTTTACCAACTCTTTATCAGCATTTTCTTTTCCATCAGAGAATGAGTCAAATGTACTCTTGATTTTCGTAACTCCTGGATCATGGGTCAACGAATTGGTAACATCTTCAACTTTTGAGTATTCATAATCTTGCATAATGTTAACTGAATCAGACATAGATTCAATTCTTATAGGTTGGATCGCACCAAACACAGATTGTTAGATCTTTTCGTGTTTGCCTGCTCTGATACCAATTGAAAAGACGAGGGTACCCAAATATACCTCAATCTAAAACTTTTCCACCTATAAGTCCTTTCTCCGAAAGTGATTGTCTATGGACTGATTTGAGACAATACAACTAATCGGTTCACACTTCGTGTGATCGTCCATGGATACGAGATCGAGACAATACGACAACAAGATAACTTGTGTGATTGACTATGGATACAAGATCGAGACAATACAACAACGAAGTATGATTACTTGATAATAGGTTCGGATTTAACCAAACACAATAGGATTGCTATCAGGTAATTAGGAATTAACGTTTGTGTATTTTACTTCTTTTTATAATAAAAACAATTATAATTGCGGAAATAGAAAAGTAAAAGATACAGCAAGATTTTGTTAACGAGGAAACCGCAAATGCAGAAAAAACCCGGGACCTTGTACAGAATTGAATACTCTCAGAACTAAGCCGCTATACAAAATCTGAACCAACTTCGTATAGTTGAGACCAAGCAACTAAACCTATAGTTCACCTAGTTCCCTCAGTATCCCTGCGCCTCCAACTTGTAATAAGTTACGCACTCGGAACAATTCCTTTGGTTTGTATTCCAAACAGTAAAGGAACAACAAATATGTTCGGTAACAACTCTTTTCAAACAACGTGATATGAGTTTGACAAAAGGCTCTTCCGTTTATCCCAATAAACTCCTTTGTCGGGTTCTTAGATCAATCTTTCAACAACTACCAAAGTAATTGTATAAACTATGCAATCAATACTTCGAATCACAAAGAATTGTATTGATGCCGAACTACAGGTTGTTGAACCATAAAAACTTCCTCAGATAAATGCCCATGCAAAAATGCATTCTTCACATCCAATTGTCTTATCTGCCAATTTTTGTAGAGTGAAATAGAGAGAATTATTCTTACAGTTGTAGGCTTGACCACAGGAATGAAAGTGTCTTGATAGTCAATACCCTCTACTTGATTATATCCTTTAGCCACTAACCTGGCTTTATATCTCTCTATAGAACCATCTGCTCTTCTTTTAATTCTAAATATCCATTTACATCCAATGACATTTTGACCTTCAGTAGCAAGAACTAACCTCCAAGTACCATTCTGAAGTAAAGCAGTAATTTCTCCATCTATTGCAGCTCTCCATTTTGGATCCTTACAAGTTTCGGTATAGCAAGTAGGTACTGTAATATCCTCACACACTGATTGAACCTCAGAAGCAAAGATCATAGTTTTAGGTTTAGAAATACCCATTTTACCTCTGGTTTGCATTGGATGAGCATTAGTGACAGATGGAAAGACAGTATCAATGTGTGTAGTAGAGTCTGTCAGTGGATGAGAATCACTTGAAACAGGTGTAATAGTGGAGGATGTAATATCAACATCATTAGAAATAAGTAATGGTGCAGATGAAGAAACAGTGCCAGGTATTACAGATGGGGTGACATATACTGTTGTAGAAGTACCAGAAGAAGAAAACAATGTAGCATATGGAAATGTATTGTCATCAAACTTAACATCCCTAGAAATGATAATCTTATTGGTACTTGGATTGAAACATCTATAACCTTTGTGCATAAGACTATAGCCAAGAAAGATGCATTGAACAGATCTTGGTTCCAACTTGTGATGATTAAACTTTCTTAAAAATGGATAGCAGACAGAACCAAATGTGTGTAAGAACAGATAATCAGGTTTGACTTTGAATAAACATTCCAGAGGTAATAATTGATCCAAATTTTGTGTAGGCAATCTGTTAATTAGGTAATTGGCAGTTTCAAATGAATAAGACCAAAAAGAAATAGGCAAAAAAGCATGATGTAACAGGGCTAAAACAATTTCTACAATGTGTCTATGTTTTCTTTCTGCTGTACCATTTTGAGCATGAGCATGAGGACATGAAACTCTATGTCCTATGCCACAAGAATCCAAATAAGTAGAAATATTTCTATATTCACCTCCCCAATCAGATTGAATGAACTTGATTCTTCTATTAAGTTGATTTTCAACAAGAGTTTTGAATTTAACAAAAGTTTCAAGAACTTCAGATTTATAAGCTAGGGGATACAACCATGTGAACCTACTAAATGAATCTATGAAGGAAACATAGTACTTGTAACCATTAATGGAACACAGTGATGATACCTATACATCTGAATAAGCTATATCTAAAGGACCATAGACATTAGTAGAGCTTGTACCAGTTGGATAAGGTAGAGCATGACTCTTGGCTGTCTGACAAGATGAGCAAATTGTTAAAGTTAAATGAGTATTAATAACTTCATCTACAGAAGACATAATATGCTTGAGTGTTTGATAAGTTGGATAACCAAGTTTATTGTGCCATTGTGCTGATGAAGATATGCCCGAGGAGAGAGCTTGTTTGAGCTGAGTGGTAGTGAACTCCATATGATATATCTCTAACATGACCATGAAGCGGAACCTTGTGTGTAACCATATCCTTTATAAGAAACTTATCAGAGTAGAATTCAAAATAACAATTATTCTCCTTAGTAAATTGAAGAACTGATATCAAATTCTTGGTAATAGATGGGACATGAAGAACATTTGATATGGTAAACTTAACAGAGTCATTGTGTAATGTAGAAGAACCAATATGAGTAATGTGCAAACCTGAGCCATTTCCAACTCTGACTTGATCAGTGCCTTGGTATTCTGAGTGTAACTTTAGATTTGATAAGTCAGAAGTAATGTGATGAGTATCCCCTGAATCAGGTATCCAACCAGAAGAAGAAGAAGAAGGTGCAGAATCATCATTGTAAGCAGCAAATGCTTCAGGTTCAGGGCACCAGTAATCATCATAATCATCCCCATAAGAATCATTGGAGCTATAATAAGCTTGCATCATTGAGTAGTCACTTGGTGCATATTTATACCTGCATTCTGGAGCTAAGTGACCAGGTTTCTTGCAAAGCTGGCATTTGACATAATAGTTGTATCTTGGAGGATAAAAGTTAGAATTTTCCTGTATACCACCTCTAGCTCCATTTATTCCACCTTTAAAGCCTCCTCTGAAGCTACCACCATTTCTGTTACCTCTAAAACCAGAATTACCAGATCCTCCAAAGTTGGCACGAGTTGGAGAATTTGACCAAGTTTGATTACCACCATATGATGGACCAGAGTAATATGGATAATCATTGTGTGGATAGGTATTGTATGGATAAACATTGGAGCTAACATATTGTTGATCAAATGAATTTGGTCCTGAGGATAACTTTTGTTGCTGAGTGACATTAGCAGAAGCAGTATTAAGATCTAGTTTGGATTCATCATTAAATCTAGCTTATTCAGACCAGAGTAAACCTAAGAGTTCAGATGAAGTAATGAGATTATCATTCTTCAGTTGTTGAGTACAAATTGAAGTTTTGAAAGCATTGAACTCAGAAGGTAAACCTTGTAGGATATGAATTACTAAATCTTCATCAGATACAACTCTATCAATTTGAGCTAATTGATGGGAAATTGAACGAGCTTTATTGAAATATACTAGCATTGAATCTGAGCTTTTCTTTAATCCTATCAAATCAGTTTTAAGTTGTAAAAGACGAGATTTAGTAGTAGAGTTATAGTTTTGTTCTAATCGATTCCAGATCTCATGAGAAAATGTGCAATCTATAACCTGAGAATGAATTTCTTCTGTGCAAGATGAAAATAACCAAGATAAAAGAGCAGAATCTTGATTTACCCAATAAGTATAAGATGGATTCGGAACAACTTCGTTATCAGGATCATTATCAACAAACGCAGGATCATTGACAATAGCAGCACCAGCAGTTGATGTTCGACGAAGATACTTCACATGACAGTGAAACAAACCATCAACGAATCGAAGTAGATCGTAACTACGTAGTAGAGGAGCGATTTGTGATTTCCATAGATGATAATTGGTTGCAGATAGTTTTGTTGGTGGTTTGAAAGTTAATGGAATGTGTTTATTTGAATTTGCCATCTGAATTAGGTTGAACAGAGATTGGATAATAAAGTTTTTGAAATTAGTTAGGGTTTGAAAAGGTATCTGATACCATGTTGAGAAGATAAATGTCTCAAGAAAATCTTCCTTTGGTTTTGATTCATTTCACAATATTTGATTTCTTAAATTATAGACTCAGATGAACAGACTGAGATATTTAAAACATACTCAAACTGTTACAGGATTGGCCGGTACATAATGTACACAAGCACCGCCAACTGATAGTTACTTCACACACTAATATCACACAAGTGATCACATACACACTTCAAACAATTACAACATGATTTCCTAACACCCATGTTAGGAGCGCGCTCCCATCACGAATCTCAGCGAGGAGCGCAAAATCGCGATTTTCAAGGAGATTCGTTATGGGTTTGGACATTCCTGGCTACTAAGGTCAAAACATCAGGCCCTTGTGCAAGAATATAAAGGACATTGATCTAAACACTTCTCGTGAAGAAATCATGGACTAAAACATCACAAATTTATACATAAATAGGCCTAAAAATGGTTGTGTGCAGTTTTCCTAAGAAGACTAGTTACTTATTTAATTTAAAGATAAGCAATTTGAATTCTCCACTAAACTTGGTTGAAATGATTAAGCAACATATAAGCAATATCACAGGGATTTAGTATTTGGACTTAGTTTTAACTAACCAAAATTATTAACTTATCAGCACAAACAAGTGCACAAGAGAGGTTATTATGCACAGTCGTTATAAAGGTTATTTGAGACCTTTAACCAAACATTAGGTTCATAATCTCAACGAAAAAAATTCAAAAATATCAATTCTATGAAATCCGATCGTTTCATTCAATTCTTAGGCACCCAGAAAGGATAAAACATACATGCAGGGTACAAATTAATACATAAGTGAATTGTTGAATCATTAAGGAAAATTTAGTACCACCAACATCATCATAATTAACACAACTTCAAACGAGGGAAAATTATATCATTTTATGCATGCAAGTATTAGAACTTTGGAGATTAATTCACATATCAACTGACATCCGCGACTCACACAAGAATAACAACGACCTACTTAAGTTTTAGTTTTCAAGAACATTACATACGCGGGATGATTCATGATAAAAGACCTAGAAGTCTGTTTCCATATTAATACTAGTGGTAAAATATGCTCACTAAGACGCTGAAATATTATACAATCTATGGAAGGCATTCCCGTCCCACTTTGGAACATATCTCACTCTGGTAGCAATGTGTTGTATAAATAAAAGTATTGCTCGATTCATTTTCCATGTTAAGGCTAATAAAAATTAACCAAACAACAAAATGAGCAAAATCGCATGTCAACACAGTTAAGAACAAATCGAAAGTACCAGTACTACTAGCCTAACAACCAAACAAAATCACACATCCATTACTTATATTAATTGCTAAATAAGTAACCTAGCATGTTAAGATAATTTATAGGCATTCAAATGATAGCTAGTTAGCAAGGCCTAACTAAGAAAGTTCAAAAACTTCAAGTTTAAATCAAGTACTAGCAGCCATATCTTTTTAACTCTCCTTTTTTGGCCAGTGATAACAAAATAAGAAAGAAATTATTGATAAGCTAACACAGATCACCGAATGCAAATGGAAAACAATGGACATTATTATACCATCCACAGAATTAATTGGTTGTCCAAAACAATCCTATCAGATCAATAAAAATATTATATACACAGATTTTGAACTAATTAATATTATCAAACCCACCAATAAGCCACTCATCTTTTCTGAATTAAGTAAAGAAAGTAATAAGAACAGTTACCTCTACTTCTGTTCTTTTAGGATTTTCATCAAATGCATGACGTTTAGTAATTTTTGCTTGAGAAGGTGACCTTGTTGTGAAGTTTTGTCTCCACTTCCGCAGTTTTCTTGACCTGAAATTCTAGCTTGAGCATAACCCAACAATCCCAGACATTTCCCGATCTTAATTAGCCATTATTATCCATCATGCATCAACAAAAACAAAGGCATAAATATCTACTTATTTCCCTATATTCTCGTTGTAATAGCAGTATAAAATGCTAACCAAACTCGCACTAAGAATTTTCCATGTCTTTAACTTCAGAAATTTCCTGCCCTTACTATTTTGATGAGAACACTAAAAGGCTAATTCATCTCAAGAGATGAAAAAACAAAAACGAGAAAGAATAGTTGTTTAAGACCAAAAAATAAATGAAGAGTCGCCCCCCTTGTTCAGAGATCCAGAATAAGAAGACATGAATTCTCTTTTCTCATATTGAATTTAAAATCAATACATGCATAAAATGAGGTTGAACGAACACCCACTTTTCAATTCAGTTTTCAGATGGCGACAATCATAGAGAGACCAATTCTTCTCTTTGTTCCTTTTTAATTTGGTTTTCAGACAAATTTACAAAGGTTCCCTTGACTATCTACCAATGCAACATGTGAGCATCATGCATACAAGCCTATTAAGGCACCCAAAGGTTTGACCTAGGGCAGACTTTTCTTCTAGTACCAACATTTATCATTGAGTCAACCTAACATTTTTGAGTATTAGAGACTCAGGCACTTCTTAGAGTAGAATTTAACAAATAGGTTTATTTAAACCCAACAAAAAAGGTTTGACTCTCACATCATTACCCACTAAAAACAGAACTTTGTCCTCAAAGTTCAAAACAAAAACTTGGAAGCAGGGAGGATTACCTGTAGTCGCATCACAATAAAACTCCGACGAGTCCCAAAATCACAGTCCCCTATGAACCGGAACTGATCTGATACCAACTATGACGAGTCAGAAAATATGGACTTCCAGCGAATTGGGTTTCGGCCCACTTGGAAAACTCCAACTCTCCGATACGCCACTCGAGAAACCGGACCTGCAAATTTTTCAAAGTCTTCAAGAACACATACTTTTATATTTCAAGAGTCATAGAATCCTACAAATAAGTTTCCATCTTTATGAGGAAACAATATCTCTCAGATACTAGACACTATTGGCTAGTTGGAAATGGTGAAGGATGGCCAGTTGCCAAAAATGGGAGATAGCCAGTTTCAAACTCTAATAACTTATATGGCCAGTTGCCAACAATTAATACGGCCAATTGCCAAAAATGGAAGAAGGCCAGTTGCCAACTCCAATAATTTATACGACCAATTGCCGATTCTAACAATTTATATGGCCAGTTGCCAAAAATAGGAGTTGGCAAGTTACCAACCCCAATAATTTTTAAGCGGCTAGTTATCGATTCTAACAATGGCCATTTGCCAAAAATGGAAGAAGGCCAGTTGCCAACTCCAATAATTTATACGGCCAATTGCCAAAAATGGGAGATGGCCAATTGCCAACACCAATAATTTATACGCGGCCAATTTCCGATTCTAACAATGGCTAGTTTCCAAAAATGGAAGAAGGCCAGTTGCCAACTCCAATAATTTATACGGCCAGTTACCGATTTCAAAGTTGCAATCATCTCTGAATAGATGGTGTGAACTGCCAAAACAACAACCAACACTTTCACATGATATGAACAACCATGTAGATTTGTGCTGAACCGCATATCGGCTGCCGACGTACCCTCTATATTGCTCCAAGGGATCAAGCACGACCGTAGTTCACCATTTATTTAGATAGTATGAACTACCCTCAACAGTAGCAACTATCTCTTATATATCACAACACAACAGTATTATAAGGATGGGATGCCGTAGCATCTCACTAAAACGTTACAAGGAACCATACTGCAAACATAGTAAACTCCTTTTGTATTATACATTAAATCCTACTCAAAACGAAAAACATTGCAATATTTAACGGATAAAAAGATCATATCCAGCACATTAAATTATATACAATACGCCATATCTAGTCTAGCACCTTTAAATTAGCATACTCCTGTACATGACCTTTGATATTTCAAGTTACAAATAATGTCAAAATTTATAAATTGTAAATTTCTTTCAACATAATTTAAATAACAAGGTCAAATCCATCTGTCCATGTCCATACCAATATACGTAGATGATTAATTAGCTAGTTCCGCATGGTCAAGTATTTTCTCAAAGTACTTAGGCACTAACGAATTTAAGAGTTAGCAATTTGTGCAAACTATTGACTATCTATTTCAAAAGAAATAAATAAAAACACATTGATAGATTCTACTTTCCAGACATCCAGTCATAACGAAACTAATTATTTAGCACAATCAAGATGAATAATAATAAAATTCATAGAAGCCAAGTTTATCGTTCAATACGGCGTCTCCGACATACTATGTTCAAGAATTTCCATGAGCTTCATTGGAATTCAGATCAAAGCATATAACATCACGATAGAAACTAGAGCGAGCCATCTATCGCATAAAAATATAAGCAAAATAAGGAAATCAAATAGTCGCTTGCGAAATCAAACGAAAACCGTGGCGGTACCCCAGTTTCCAAGAATTTCAGCACAGAGGTGCCATATTTGCATCGTGATAATTTCTAAAGAACAAAAGCAAATCAGGCGTTTAATACCATTCTAGAAATCCCTGACAACCCTCTACAACTTCTTAGGGGACACCTTGAACTAGTTCAGACTCTATATACACCAAAATCACACCACAAAACCGTTTCAGTTGTTGTCTTTCAGAAATGCCAGCTGCGACTGACTATCTGTTTGATGCTATAACTTCCGAACGACAAATCAAAACCTTAGTAGCCAGGAGCGGGAACGTGGTCGGGAGCGGAAGCGAGATCGGAAACGAGATTCGTGAAATTCTTCAAAAATGAATTTCGAGGAGCGTATCGGGAGCGTAAATTTTCATAGAAAGATTAATTATACTACTAATTTTCCTACAGTATTTCATGTATTTATTTATTTTGGTCTTTTAGAGCATGTTGTGAAAAAGCGGGGGTCTAACAACCACACTCAATATTTCACTTAGCAATCTGTATGGACAAACTCCAATATACTTTCAAGAGAATCAACTAGACTGTTAGACTCAATCTTAACAAAAGTATATCAAAGAGTTTATATCTCAATTTCTCAATTCAATCCGCAATCAAACAAATAGGAATTTGCTAGCCCGATTGAATAAGAGAAATAACTTGAAGGGTACCAAAGACCAATGTTCAAGTGTCAATCAATTCGATCAACAACCGAAAGGCCAGATTCAAGAACTGATTGATCTTAACGCACAACCTGTAATATTTCTATTATATAACAAAATATAATGCGGAAAAGAAATAACACAGACACCATAAATTTTGTTAACGAGGAAACCGCAAATGCAGAAAAACCCCGGGACCTAGTCCAGTTTGAACACCACACTGTATTAAGCCGCTACAGACACTATCTTACTACCAATGAACTTCGGACTGGACTGTAGTTGAACCCTAATCAATCTCACACTGATTCAAGGTACAGTTGCGTTCCTTACGTCTCTGATCCCAGTAGGATATTACACACTTGATTCCCTTAGTTGATCTCACCCACAACCAAGAGTTGATACGACCCAAAGTTGAAGACTTGATAAACAAATCTGTCTCACACAGAAAAGTCTGTAGAATAAATAAATCTTCTCCCACAGAAATACCCAAGAGTTTTTGTTCTGTTTTTTGATAAATCAAGGTGAACAGGAACCAAATGATAAACCGAACTTATATTCCCGAAGAACAACCTAGTATTATCAATCACCTCACAATAATCTAAATCATATGATGGCGAAACTAGATATTGTGGAATCACAAACGATGAGACGAAGGTGTTTGTGATTACTTTTTATCTTGCCTATCGGAGATTAAATCTCGAGCAAATCTTAGAGAAGATAGTACTCAAACGATATAATCGGGCAAGATCAGAACACGCAACTACAAAGAAAATAGTTGGGTCTGGCTTCATAATCCCAATGAAGTCTTTGAAGTCGTACATGGTCTCGATAGAAACCTAAGGTTAAAGGAGAATCGACTCTAGTTGATGCAACTAGTAACACACAGGAGGTGTGGGGATTAGGTTTCCCTATTGCTAGAGTTCTCCTTTATATAATTTTAAAATTAGGGTTTGCAATCCAAGTTACCTTGGTAACAAAGCATTCATTATTCACCGTTAGATGAAAAACCTGATTCAACCAAGCTAATATCTTTCAACCGTTAGATCGAATTTAGCTTGTTACACACAAATGAAATGTACCCTCATTTAGGTTTATGTAACCGTACCCAAACGTGTACACCATGTTGGATCAACAATAGTTAACCAAAGTTAGCCATATGAGTACTCTCATATCAACCTTATTCATCTTAACCATAACTAGTTCAAATGACTCAAATGAAACTAGTTAAAGAGCCGTTCAATTGCTATATTCTCATAGAAGTATACAAGAACACAATTGAAACAAAATCGGTTTGATTCACTCGAATCAATTCATGAACATTATAGCCACGGTTTGCAAAGATTGCATTCCTTATTTTATAAATGTTTAAGTTCATGTACAACCGATTTTAGAAAGTAACCAACTCAAGTATGCAAATGGGTACGCATACTTAAGTAGACAGACCGAGTTTGGTTATGCCAGTACGCGTATGGGTGTGCATACCAATTCACACTTCCAAACTCCAACAGAAATTCACGGACGTGAGACTTCCGCCAGTATGTGTACAGGTACGCATACTTTCCCAGACATCCAACAACCACCAGTACGCGTACGGGTACGCATACTTCAGGTTCCCGATTTTTGACTTACACACAAATGTGAGAACACACTATGTTTATATCAATACATGGTTACTTGATTCTAAACTCTTTATTTCAATCATTAAAACTTTCTTAGAGGATGACAATAGCCGTTTTCACTCACTATTGGCATCAAAGCAATTTTCAAGATATTTAAATAATCATAACGAAACATTCCAAGTCTACACCAAATGATTGTATCACACAAACCATATAAGATGTTACTCGGCAATTTTAACATGGTCATATTCTGACATTCGTAAAGAATATAAGATGAACTTGGTCGAAGCGAAAGCTTGCCAACACATATTTCGAGAAATATGTAAGCGAGATAAACTCATCTCGAAATCTCAAATGTGTATAGTAGAAAATTATATCGTAATACGACTTATGTCTCAATATAGGAGATAGAGTAGAAATAGACTTTCCAAGTGATAGATGAGTTTCAGTCTCCACATACCTTTTGTTGATGAAGTTCCACAAGCTCCCCTTAGTAGTTCTTCGTCTTCAAATGATGAACATCGTGAAGTCTAAAGCTGAACTACACAATCTATGTCCTAGTCCGATACATCTATAAATAGGCTAGAAATCAAGACTTATAGTTTTGATCACTAACATTGACAAACATGCTTGAGATAGCAACGCATGCGAGTTCGACCGAGTAGTGCTCTAACAGAAACAAGATATTATGGAATCAAAAACGATGAGACGAAGATGTTTGTGACTACCTTTCAATCTTTCCTATCGGAGAATAAATCTCGAGCAAATCTTAAAGAAGATAACACTCAATCACGATAGAAAACAGCAAGATCAGAACACGCAACTACATAGAAAATAGTTGGGTCTGGCTTCACAATCCCAATGAAGTCTTCAAGTCGTTAACCTACAGGGTTTCATGCAAAACCTAAGGTTAAAGGAGAATCGACTCTAGTCGCAACTAGTATCACACAGGAGGTGTGGGGATTTGGTTTCCCAGTTGCTACAGTTCTCCTTTATATAGTCTTCAAATCAGGGTTTGCAATCTAAGTTACCTTAGTAACAAAGCATTCAATATTCACCGTTAGATGAAAACCTGATTAGATTCAAGCTAATATCTTTCAACTGTTAGATCGAACTTAGCTTGTTATACACAAATGAAATGTACCATCATTTAGATAAAGGTAACCATACCTAAACGTGTTCACTTAGTTGGTTCAACAATAGTTAACCAATGGTTAGCCATATGAGCACTTTCATATCAACCTTATTCATCTTTATCATAACTAGTTCAAATGACTCAAATGAAACTAGTTAGAGAGTTGTTCAATTGTTTATATTCTCATAGAAGTATGCAAGACACAATTGAAGCAAAATAGATTTTGATTCACTCGAATCGTTTCATGAACATTAAAGCCACGGTTTGCAAAAGATTGCATTCCTTATTATATAAATGTATTAGTTCATGAACAAACCGATTTTAGAACATAACCTACTTAAGTATGCAAACGGGTACGCATACCTAAGTAGCCGGACTAAGTTTGGTTATGCCAGTGCTCGTACAGGTACACATACCACTTACACTTCAAAACTCCAGCAGAAATTCACGGGACTTGGACTTCCGCCAGTACGCATACTTAGTTCTCGGACTTTCAACAACCAACCAGTACGCGTACGGGTATGCATACCATGGTTCCCGATTTCGGAATTTACACATATGTGATTACACACTATGTTTATATCCAATCATGGTTACACATTCTAAACCCTCATTTCAATCATTGAAACATTCTTGGAAGACGACAATAGCTGTCTCACACAAACTATTAGCTTCAAAGCAATTTTCAAGTGATCGAATTATCAATACGAAACATTCCGAGTCTACATCAAATGATTGTCTCACACAAATCATGTAAGATGTTATAAGGCGATTTTTACATGATCATCTTTTGACTTTCGTCAAGAATAAAAGATGAAATTGGTTAAAGCGAAAGCTTACCAACACATATTTCGAGAAATAGATAAGCGAGATAAACTCGGCTCGAAATACCAAATGTGTATAATTGAAGTCTATATAGCAATACTACTTTTTGTCTCAAATAGGAGATAAAGTAGATAGACTTTTGAGTGATAGATGAGTTCAAGTCTCCACATACCTTTTGTTGATGAAGTTCCACAAGTTCCCTTGAGTAGTTCTTCGTCTTCATTTGATGAATGCTGTGAAGTCTAAAGCTCAACTACACTTACTATCCTAATCCGAGACTTAGCTATAAGTAGACTAGAAATCAAGATTTATAGTTTTGGCAACTAAACTTGACAAACAAGCTTGAGATAGCAACGCTTGCGAGTTCGACCGAGCAGTTCTCTAACATGGTGAAACTATTTTTGTGGCTTGGTACCATCCGTTGAACTTCGAGGTGGATGTATGGGAAGATGTTGGACTTGGGTTACGATTAGCCCACATTAAAAACAAGACGTTTATAATGAAAAATGACACCCTAGGGTTTTAATACCCAAACTTGTTTTTCTAATCCTTTTTGCGCAGCTATATTCTTCCCTTCTTCCTCTTTACTTTCTTTTCTCCTTTGTTTTCTCCCCGCTTGCTTCTTCGGTTCTTCGTTTTCTTTTCCACTTGCTTCTCTCCTTTCTTCTTTTCTATGCTTTCTTTTCCCATCTCTTCTTCTTCATTTTTCCACTGTGGTTATATGGAAACGTTTCACACATAATGGGATCGCGTTTCTCCCATGTTAGGAGCGAGCTTCCATCACGAATCTCAGTGAGGAGCGCAAAATCGTGATTTTCAAGGAGATTCGTGATGGGTTTGGACGTTCCTGGCTACTAAGTTCAAAACATCAAGCCCTTGTGAAAGAATATAATTTTTTTTTGATCTAAACACTTCTCGTGAAGAAATCATGGACTAAAACATCACCAATTTATACATAAATAAGCCTAAAAATGGTTGTGTGCAGTTTTCCTAAGAAGACTAGTTACTTATTTAATTTAAAGATAATCAATTTGAATTCTCCACTGAACTTGGTAGAAATGATTTAGCAACATAAAAGCAATATCACAGGGATTTAGTATTTGGACTTAGTTTTAACTAACCAAAATTATTAACTTATCAGCACAAACAAGTGCAATAGAGAGGTTAGTATGCACAGTCGTTATAAATGTTCTTTGAGACCTTTAACCAAACATTAGGTTCATAATATCAATGAAAAAAAATCAGAAAAATCAGTACTATGATATCCCTTCGTTTCATTCAATTCTTAGGCACCCAGAAAGGATAAAACATACATGCAGGGTACAAATTAATACATAAGCGAATTGTTGAATCATTAAGGAAAATTTAGTACCACCAACAACATCATAATTAACACAACTTCAAAGGTGGGAAAATTAAATCATTTTATGCATGCAAGTATTAGAACTTTGGAGATTAATTCACATATAACCTGACATCCGCGACTTACACAAGAATAAGAGCGACCTACTTAAGTTTTAGTTTTCAAGAACATTACATACGCGGGATGATTCATGATAAAAGACCTAGAAATCTGTTTCCATATGAACACTAGTGGTAAAATATGCCCACTAAGACGCTGAAATCTTATACAATCTATGGAAGGCATTCCCGTCCCACTTTGGAACATATCTCACTCTGGTAGCAATGTGTTGTATAAATAAAACTATTGCTCGATTCATTTTCCATGTTAAGGCTAATAAAAATTAACCAAACAACAAAATGAGCAAAATCGCATGTCAATACAGATAGGAACAAATCGAAAGTACCAGTATTTCTAGCCTAACAACCAAACAAAATCAAATAGCCATTACTTATATTAATTGCTAAATAAGCAACCTAGCATATTAAGATAATTTCTATGCATTGAAATGGTAGCTAGTTAGCAAGGCCCAACTAAGAAAGTTCCAAAACTTCAAGTTTAAATCAAGTACTAGCAGCCATATCTTTTAACTCTCCTTTGTTGGCCAGTGATAACAAAATAAGAAAGAAATTATTGATAAGCTAACACAAATCACCGCATGCAAATGAAAACAATGGACATTATTATATCATCCACAGAATTAATTGGTTGTCCAAAACAATCCTATCAGATCAAGAAAAATATTATATACACATATTTTGAACTAATTAATATTATCAAAACCCATCAATAAACCACTCATCGTTTCTGAATTAAGTAAAGAAATTAATAAGAACGATTACCTCTATTTCTATTCTTTTAGGCTTTTCATCAAACGCATGATGTTCAGTAATTTTTTCTTGGGAAGGTGACCTTGTTGTGAAGTTTTGGCTTCACTTCCAAAGCTTTCTTGACCTGAAATTCTAGCTTGAGCATAACCCAACAATCCCAGGCATTTCCTGATCTTAATTAGCCATCATTATCCATCATGCATCAGCAAAAGCAAAGGAAGAAATATCTGCTTCTTACCCTATATTCTCTTGTAATAGCAGTATAAAAATGTTAACCAAACTCGCACTAAGAATTGTCTATGTCTTTAACTTCTGAAATTTCCCGCCTTTACTATCCAGATGAGAACACTAAAAGGCTAATTCATCTCAAGAGACGAAAAAACAAAAACGAGAAAGAATAGTTGTTTAAGACCAAAAAATAAATGAAGAGTCGCCCCCTTGTTCAAAGATCCAGAATAAGAAGACCTGAATTCTTTTTTCTCATATTGAATTTAAAATCAATACATGCATAAAATGAGGTTGAATGAACACCCACTTTTCAATTCAGTTTTCAGATGGCGACAATCACAGAGAGACCAATTCTTCTTTTTGTTCCTTTTTAATTTGGTTTTCAGACAAATTTACAAAGGTTCCCTCGACTATCTACCAATGCAACATGTGTGCATCATGCATACAAGCCTATTAAGGCACCCCAAAGGTTTGACCTAGGGAAGACTGTTCTTCTAGTACCAACATTTATCATTGAGTCAACCTAAATTTTTTGAGTATTAGAGACTCGGGCACTTCTTAGAGTAGAATTTAACTAATAGGTTTATTTAAACCCGACAAAAAAGGTTTGACTCTCACATCATTACCCACCAAAAAAAGAACTTTTTCCCCAAAGTTCAAAACAAAAACTTAGAAGCAGAGAGGATTACCTGTAGTCGCATCACAATAAAACGCTGACGAGTCCCAAACTCACAGTCCCGTATGAACCGGAACTGCTCTGATACCAACTGTGACGGATCAGAAAATCTGGACTTCCAGCGAACTGGGTTTCGACCCACTTGGAAAACTCCAACTCTCTGATACGCCACTCGAGAAATCGGAACTGCAAATTTTTCAAAGTCTTCAAGCACACATACTTTTATATTTCAAGAGTCAAAGAATCCTACAAATAAGTTTTCATCTTTATGAGGAAATAATATCTCTCAAATACTAGACACTATTGGCTAGTTGGCAATGGTGAAGGATGACCAGTTTCCAAAAATGAGAGATGGCCAGTTGCAAACTCAAATAACTTATATGGCCAGTTGCCAACAATTAATATGGCTAGTTGCCAAAAATGGAAGAAGGCCAGGTTCCAACTCCAATAAATTATGTTTTAAAAACCCACATCTTTTATTCTTCTGAAAACCTTTTGTTTGTTTGTTTCTTTTTTATGATGATCTCTAAGAAAGGAAATCAACCACTTTGCAAGAATGGGAATATGCTCAAATACCTTGATATCCGATTTGCAATTAGCACCATTCTCATAACGTCCCATAGAAGCGTTTTCGATCTTCAACTGTTGATGATGAACTCTTGAACTTCGTAATATCTTGACAATTGTATCTCTTTTTTCTCAAATCCTTGTTGCTTGAAACTTCTTCATAAATTTTTCTTCTTCCCACCGACTTTATTGAATGAATGCAAAACTAAATACAAATAAATTTTCTTGTTTTTTTTTTTAGTATAAATAGTTTTATTGTTATTATTAGAACAGAAGAACATGGTTTTACAAGAAGCTGTTGGGAAGCCTAGCCACCAGCTGAGCCCCAACACCCTTCTGAATTATAATCCCTAATTTATGAAAGAAAAAGTTGTGCTTCTTAGCATTAACAAAATATCTATGTAAATAGTTTCCATCCTTTTCAAGAAATCAGTGGTGTCTTCACTAAGTTAGCCGAGTGTCGAAAAATCCAAGATTCCAAAACCATAACCATGAGACCTACAGATGTCAAGGTATTTGGTTAGTTTACGTATAACCGCGTTTGCTATGGCAATAACGGGAAAAAAAGTGCGGACGCCGCCAACGGTAAAGGGAGAACACCTATAACATACATGCACATATCCCGACCGTTGTCCCAGTTATAAACTAGAATGTCCTCCGGTCTCAATGCCCTCCCACTGTTAGATAAGAAACCTAGAGCGACATCCTTTCTCACGGTAATACCAGCTCTAAAACACATATCTTAAAAAGTATCACGACCAGATCATGTCGAAACTTGAAACAAACCTTATGTGCGCAATGTAGAGTGTGGTCGCCATAAGTATCCATTTCTCTGTCGCAAAAATGACACACACCGCCTTCGCTAAATAATGGGATGCCTAGGCGGTAACATAAAACGACACTGAATTTTTGAGTCCCAATCTTATGGTTAAGCCCGTCAATGGGAGTTGTAAAGAGATAATCTTGAGTATGTCCGATTTTGTTACATTGCCACAGCGCTTTGTCTCTATATGACATAGGGAAGGTATTGGGTAAGTTCTTCACAACCACATTGAAGTATCTAACAACAAAAGACGACATAGTATTGGGGGTAGTTACTCCAAAGTTAATGGAAGAGGTATCAACACCACATACATCAGCGTATAACTCCAAAGCTTGCTGCATACTAGGACCACAAGTAGAGAAATGCATAACTTTCAGTCTGAAGACACGAGGCTAAGTAACAATAGTTCATCGTATCTGCCATGTCATATATGCCTAATCCACCGAACCTGATACGGAGTGTGACTAGACGTTGTTGCAGTACTCATCTTTGATTATATTATGTTGTAAGTAAAAATGCAGGAAGTACTTCTTTATGTAGAAACGCGCGTTTGGTGCACTCTAGGTTTTGGTTTCCAGATTCATTGATTAATGCAAATGAAAATTAAACAAAAAAATGAAACAACTAATAATAATGCAAAAAAAAAATTGAGACAAGAAAAATAAGATATAAAATGCAAAATAAAAATGGAAATTAAACAAAAGAATGAAACAACTAATACTAATGCAATATTTATTTATTTTGGTAATACAAGAGAAAATAATGTACAAACTAAAAAAATAAAAATAAAGATAAAATAAAAATGAAAATAATAATACTATGGCCATGTTATAAGTACTTTACCGCTTGATTCTTTGATAGACGCATTTATGTGTCTATTTTGTTCTCAATTCTTTGTAATGTTAGTACTCGATTTTGTACTTATTTGTGTTTTTATGTCTGTGTAGGTGTTTTTGGAGAAATGAGATCTTACGGAGAAATTGGCTCGAAAAGTGGTATTTGCACCCCCATGAGAAATTACTAAAGGCACCCCAGAAATATATTTGAAGTACCCCAGAATAGTTGATAAAGGCACCCGGGAGAAAGTACTAAAGGCACGTCAGGAACGGATATGGGGACTCCATTGTCTTCCCAAATTCAAAAGGAAAATTGGCGGGAAAAGTTCATTCAACTGGCAGAATTTAGGGTTCGAGTTTTGGGCTGCTTTAGAGAGATTCATCGAATTTTTTTACTGGGATGAACTAAAATTGGGTAGAACATTAGATTGAAGCGAAACAGGGGAGGATAGTTTTCTCGGGTTTGTTTCGATTCTTGGGAAGTTCCGATGAGATTCAAACACCGAAATTGGTTGGGTTGGATCTGTTTAAGCTAAACAGCATTGGTAATGTGTTATGATTCGTCTAAACTGGGCTGGATAATCCCCAGTTGAGGAAAATAGGGAAGTATTTTACGTGGAGTGATATTCTCGGAAATTTGAGATATTTTTGGGAGTTGGCGTGTGGAAATCTTCTTTGATCGAGTTTTGCTCAATCTGTTATGGGAAAATAGCGTGTTTGGAGTGTGTGGACTTGTGCAGACACGAGAAGGAGATTAAAAAAAAAAAAAAAAATCCCGTGAAGAAGGAAGTAAAACCCGCAAAGAATAATGGAGAATATTTGGAATTAAACCGCATATTTTTGAGTCATGTGAAGTATATAAAGGGTTCTGGGGGTTCATAGAATGTTAGAGAGTGAGAGAGGTAGCGAAGAGCTACAAACAAAGAAATTAAGCTCCGCAGCAATTCTGCTGGTGTTGTTGTTGAAGAACACGAAGAACAAAAGCCAGCTAAGGTCAGTCGCGGAGACAGTCGTTTAACCAACGACAGAGAACAATTTCAGCTTTAGTAGACTTATTGTAACCGAGCCAGCTGAGCTGCTTTGGTCGCTGAATACCTTTAGCGACTAAAAATCGTTGTAAGCCAATTGGATTATTTTTAATACAATGATTAATCAAATTTCTTCCAATTTTCTTCTGGTGAGTAGCTAATTAAATTTCTAAGGATTGAGGAGGAAACTACTTCTAGCATGTAATTTTTAGTATTTAATTTTCTTTAATTGTTACTCTCCAATTAGTTTTAATTGTCTAAAATTTTCTCTTCTTTATCTGCTTCATAATAATTGTTTTGGATCGTCTTCGGTGATCGATCTTTTATAAGCGAAGGAAAATTAGGCTTTAGATTCACGACTTGAGTCGAATTTTTATTTCATTAATGAATTTTCCAAGGCATGAGATTGGGTTCAAAATTTTCTTGTGTAGTTTTTGGAGTATATTAGAGAAATTAATTATTGAATTTGCAACCGTTAGAAGTAGTGGAATCCGAAACCCAAGACCTATCTCTCTTCATCTTTTTTTTTTTTTTTTTTTTTTTTTTTGAAAAAGGAAAGGTTATATTAAGAAGAAAAAAATTACAGGCCTAGGAACATATTTTCACCCAACTACAGGTGAATAATTGTATCCCATTGGAACAATACTTGATTTACAGTAGCGTTCCTAAACACATCGCTATCAAGAAACCAAAGATAAATAGACTGCTTAATGAGAAAAATAATCTCATCCAGCTCCATATCTCTCCCTCCAAAAGCTCTTCTATTCCTTTCCGTCCATAAATGCCACATCACAGCATAACTCAACTTCCACCAAATCTTCTTACACTTTCCCCTCAAATTATTCATCTTCCAAGCTTGGAAAATGCTTCTTTACAGAACCAGGAAACACCCAACAGATATTAAAAGCTTTAACAAAATGTGTCCAGACTTCAAAATAAAACTGACATCCCATCAAAATATGATCCCCAGTTTCCATCTCCGTTTTGCAAAAAAAAGACACCTATCCTCGTCAACCTGCGAACCTCTGTGAATTAACATATCAAAAGTATGCAATGATTCATGAAAATGTGCCCACACCATCATGCTCACCTTCGGTGGTATACCTTTCTTCCAAAGGAAATTATCGAATTCATACTCCACCTGTTGAGTCATTTGAATTTCATAACATTTTTTAACCGTAACCCACCCCCCTAAAAAAAATGTTAACAAAATCTTCTTCCCCATTTAAGTTATCCACTGGACCTAACTCATTACATAAAAGATCTCACTCAAGTTGTTCATTAGCATACATCCTTCTCCTTGTTTGACATTGTAATCTTCCTTTCACCACCATTTCTACCACAGAAGCTTGTTTATTAATACACACCTTATATACAGCTGGACATCTGTCTTTTAGAGGCCCTGTAGTAGACCAATTGTCTAGCCAAAACCTTGTCTAGCCAAAACCTTGTCGCTTTTTCATTATTAAGAACCGAAACTATATGTTCATTCAAAAAAAGCAGATGAATTCAGAATATGCTTCCAAAGACTTCTACCTTGAGAAGTTGCATCATCTGTAGGAATGAAAACATCCACATTATTCTTGAACTTTTGTTGAACTAATCTTCTCCACAATGCCGCCCTTTCTCTAGCGTATCTCCATATCCACTTAGCTTTTAGAGCCTTACTGGTACATCTTAGGTTCTTCACCCCCAAACCACCCATCCTTTTCGGCTTACAAATTTTTGTCCAAAAAACCCAACACATCTTCCTTTTAAAATCAGTAGAATCTAGTAAGAAGTCTCTTATCAATTTAGTGATCTTCATCTCCATACTGACAGGCATATTTATCAGTGACAAGAAATAAATAGGGAGACTAGATAAGCAACTTTTAATTAGTACCAACCTCCCTGCCTTATTTAAGAACCTCTTCTTCCATGAAGCTAACTTAACCTCCATTCTTCTAATCACCTCATCCCACACAGTTGTGCACCTTGAAGTAGCTCCTAATGGCAAACCCAAATATTTAATTGGTAGCTTCTCGACTTAGCTCCAACATTTATCATTGACTTTGCTTCTCGACTTAGCTTCTCGACTTTGCACCCCAACTCCATGGCTAAGTCCTTAACCACCTCATCAGCTCCAACATTTATCATTGAACTTTTCTCCAAGTTTAGCTTCATACCTGTCAATAACTCAAAAGTAGTTAAAATGAGAAACAATTTTGTTACTCTATTTTGCATATATTTTCCAATTTTTAGTATTTCCTTTTGTAAAGTCTAAAATCAAAATCTTTAAAAAGTCCGAGTGAACGATACTTTTCTTACCACTGTTAAAACTACATCAGTTTTTGGCGCCGCCGACGCGGACTTGCCTTTAGGATAGGTTTTAGATTTTTTTTTAGTTTTTACTAGTATTTGTTTATTTATTTTTCTATTTTACGTCTTTGGGTATTTTTCTTGTATTTTGGTGTGTAGATTTTTCTTGAAATTATAGGTGGAAAGTGGAATAAGCAGCCAAACAGGTAAGTATCCAAGTTTTTATTTTTATTTTTGTTTCTTTTTGTAAATATTTATTTTAGGAAATATTCTGATTCTTTAGATATTTTATTTATTTGTACATAATTAGATTAGTTTTTTTTTTTTATATTTGTAAATATTTTTTTATATTTATTTATATATATAAAAACACACTTGCACACACCAATTGCATCATCAGACAACCGAGTTTAGGAAAACCCGCGGAAAAGTACGTTGAACCCGTGTCGTGGGCCTTATGCGAGTTTCCATCAAAACTTCCACAAACCTTAACCCAGTATCGTTGACCAATCTTTGACTGTAGGTATATTATGCTTAAGGTAACCTGAGCCTACCAATTTTAGTCGACCCTGCATTTGCATGTGGACAAGAAATGTTGAACTGGTATTATACTGACCAATATAATGATTATCCGACCGAGTATCTAAATGGACGATATCCGTACTATGACCATAGTGTGGATAGTATTTAGGACCACTACCAACTTTATGAAGGTTATGGTTCATACCAAGGTGATCCCAATTATTATTCTCACGTCCACCAACCATACGAACAAGTAAATGAGTAATATTATAACGAAAAAAATAACAGTTCTCCATCTTTAGAGGATTTAATCAAACAATTGCAACCAATTCCTGATGAATATAAAACTCTTTCCTTAAAATATGCACTCAAACAGTTTCAACAATTGACTGGTATATCGTCTGAAAAATCACACTGTGATGACTTCACAAGTCTTTCTTTAGAGGAATCACTTAAGAAGTTCAATGAAACTATGCGTGAATCTCAAATAATCATGAATAAACTGTGTGAAACTCTTAATAAGTTTTGAGGACCACAGTGCACCTAAGACTTTTGCTCATAATGAACTTGAATTCGAAAATAGTGTTTCCAATCTTACCCTTGATAATACATATAATTATTCACCTAATTTAGAGGATGAGGTTAGATATGAAAACACTGCATGTTTAGATAAGGTTCAACCATCTTCGTATTATTATGGTGATGAGGAAAGTGTCCATGAAGAATTTTAAGTATGTAGTCATAATGACGAGGGAATTGTTACCTTAACTGCGCTACCTGAGAATAATGTTGTTTCCAGTTTAAATCCTAATAATATTGATGATTATTCAACTATTCAAAAGGAAGTGGATTTGACTAGAGATACCATAATTTTAGACGGTGTACTATATTCTTGTTGCCATGAAGCTGATGATGGTTTAGAAGAACGAGTTTATCCCGAGACTAGTGTTTTAGAGTCCAGCGAATCAGAAACAATAGTCTTTGCTGAGGATTATAGAAATGTAGAAACACCTGATTACCATCTAGAAGAGATAAAAAACCATTTTCCTAAATATGACAATTTAGAAATTAAGGAAATGTGACTAGTTCGTCCAAGGACATTGAGAACTCTAGGTTTGGGGGTGAATAACATTCACCCTGTGGATTACCTTTGACTCTTACAAGGGTCCCTAATTTGGGACTTGATGTATGTGCCTCTACCATCTTAAAAGACTATCTCCATGCACGTTTTCCTAAACCTAGTTATGTCCAGAAAGAAACTCAGTTGATAAAAACCCATCCTCTGGTTGATGTGGTTAATCCAGTCTATGATACCATAATTGACTTTGTCGTCCCACCAAGATTTTATTTACTAAATGTGGGAGTATCTCAATTTGAAATGTGTCATTATATAGTTTTTAGAACTCAACATAACTTTAGGAAATTAGAATCGTCGACACATTTTCTTAAGAATGACCACCACTTTCATTGTGGTCAACTGTGTGAGTCAAATCTGATTGACTTAGAGGATCCGCAATTATTCAGGTTATTATTATGCGCATCCAAGTTCTTAATTGAGTTTTTTCATACTTTGCAACCTGTTCCTCCGGATCCTTCCAATGAGGAAACCTGGCCCATGAAAGTATTTTATTTAGACCCTTTTATTGAGCCTGTACCTGAACCAAAACAAGATATAGTTGTCTTAAAACTAGATAAGGGCGTGCTTGGTTGGTTCACCTTCTTGGCTTTCTACAGTTTCCTTTTATCAGTGATAACACTTTTTGATTCAGATGATCCACAGTCGTTCCGATGATTTCTATATGATTTTATGTGGTGACTAGTTCTACCAAAGTCTAGCTGAAGACAACAAACTTAGTGCTCTATGGGAGGCAACCCATATATTTGGTACATGGTCCCTCTGAGGACCCGATTGTTGTTGTACATTGGTAAGTTTTTTAGTCTTATTCTCCGGCGAAGGATTGTTACACTTCATCCAGGTACTATCTTTCTGACTTTTCTCTTTACTGATTCCTCTTATTACTTATATTTTTTGTACTCCACTTTAATTTGAAACATTGAGGACAATGTAAGATTTAAGTTTGGGGGTAAGTGAAAAAATGGGGGTCTAACAACCACACCCAATATTTCGTTCGGAAATTTGTATGGACTAACTCCAATATAATTCCAAGAGAATCAACTAGACAGACAGACTCAATCAAGGAAATATATCCAAGAGTTATATCTTTGTTTCTCAATGTAATCAGCAAATCAAACAGATAGGAATTCGTGAGCCTGATTATTATGAGAAATAACTTGAACGGTAGCAAAGACCAATGTTCAAGTGTCAATCAATTTTCAATCAACAACCAAAGGTTGGATTTACCAATTGATTGAACCACGCACAACCTGTGATATTTCAATTATATAAAAAAATATAATGCAGAAAAGAAATAACACAGACACCAGAAGTTTTGTTAACGAGGAAACCGCAAATGCAGAAAAACCCCGGGACCTAGTCCAGATTTGAACACCACACTATATTAAGCCGCTATAGAGCCTACTACAAGTTAACTTCGAACTGGAATGTAGTTGAGCCCTAACCAAGTCTCACACCGATTAAGGTACAGTCGCGTTCCTTACGCCTCTAAATCCCAGCAGGACTCTAAGCACTTGATTCCCTTATCTGATCTCACCCACAACTAAGAGTTGCTACGACCCAAAGTCGAAGACTTTATAACAAAAATCTGTCTCCCACAGAAAAGTCTAATCTGATAGATAAATCTGTCTCCCACAGAAATACCTACGAAGTTTTTGTTCCGTTTTTTGATAAATCAAGGTGAACCGGAACCAATTGATAATCCGGTCTTATATTCCCGAAGAACAACCTAGAAATATCAATCACCTCACAATAACTTAACTATATAGTAGTAGAACAAGTTATTGTGGAATCACAAAGAATGAGACGAAAAGCTTTGTGATTACTTTTATATCTTACCTATCAAAGATAAATCTCGAGCCAATCTTAGAGAAGATAATACTCAATACGATAGAAAACGTAAGATCAGAACACGCAACTACAGAGAAAATAGTTGGGTCTTTCTTTAGAATCCCAATGAAGTCTTTAAGTCGTTAACCTATAATGGTTTTAGGAAAAACCTAGCTTAAAGGAGAATCGACTCTAGTCGCAACTAGTATCACACATGAGGTGTGGAGATTAGGTTTTCCGATTGCTAGAGTACTCCCTTATATAGTCTTTAAATCAGGGTTTGATATCTTTGAAACAAAGCAATTAATATTCACCGTTAGATGAAAACCTAATTTAAGATTCAAGCTAAGTTTTCTAAAAAAAAAAGCAATATCTTTCACCGTTAGATGGTCTTAGCTTGTTACACACAAATTAAATATACCTTCATTTAGATATAGGTAACCATACCTAAACGTGTATATTGAGTTGGTTCAATAACAGTTAACCGAAGTTAGCCATATGAATACTTTTGTATTCACCACATTCATCTAACACTTCTAAATCAAATGATAATCAAATGAATCTAATTGTGTTACTCATAGAGTTGTTCAATTGTTTATATTCACATAAAAGTATTTAAGGCACAATTGAAACAAAATCGGATTTGATTCATGAGAATCAATTCATGAACATTTAGCCACGGTTTGCAAAGATTGCATTCCTTAATTTATAAGTATATTTGTTCATCAGTATGGAATCATACTTAACCGATTTTAAAACTTAAACTAACTCAGTTTGCAAACGGGTACGCAAACTTAAGTTCCAGAATTCGGTATTGTCCGACAGTTCGCAAACCGGTATGCATACTGTCGTTCCGGACCTAACTCAGGTAAAACCGTTAGCATACTTGTATGGAAACTTGGTTCCCGGACTTTAACAGTTAAAACCGTTTGCATATAGGTATGCAAACTTTGTTTCCGGACCTGAATCATACTACAACAGTTTGCATACTGGTATGCATACTGTGCTATATCCAGACAATGGTTATTTGTTCTAAACTCCCATTTCAATCTTTGAAACATCCTTAGAAGACGACAATAGCTGTCTCACTCAAACTATTAGCTTATAAGTAATTTTCAAGTGATCGAATGATCAATACAAAACATTCAGAGTCTACATCAAATGACTGTCTCACAAAAATCATGTAAGATGTTTCAAGGAAATTTTCACATGATCATCTTTTGACTCATTATTTAGTTTCCAACAAATAAATTTTTTCCAACTAAACTCGTCAAGAATAATAATGAATGTAGCTAAAGCAGAAAGCTTTCCAACACATATTTCGAGAAAGATATAAGCGAGTTAAACTTAGCTCGAAATATCAAATGTGTATAATGTAAAAGTCTATACAGCTATACGACTTAGTCTCAATAAGAGATAGAATAGAATAAACTTCTGAGTGATAGATAAGTTTTAGTCTCCACATACCTTTTGTTGATGAAGATCCTCCAAGCTCTCCTCAGTAGATCTTCGTCTTCAATCGATGAACGCCGTAAATTCTAAAGCTCAACTACACATTCTATCATAATCCGAGACATAGTTATAAGTAGACTAGAAATCAAGACTTATAGTTTTGATCATCTAAACTTAACAAACAAGCTTGAGATAACAACGCTTGCGAGTTCGACCAAGCAGTGCTCTAACAATCTCCCCCTTTGTCAATTTTAGTGACAAAACTATCAATACATATGGATTACAAAATAAATAAACTTTGTAGCTTCTCATCCAACATGCTTGATTTCCTTGGTTCGTCAACATTCCTTGAATTCTTCGTCACTCCAAGTACTCCAGTGATTCTGAACGTGTTCAACTCAGCATCATTGTTGTTGAAGATCTGTAACCATTACAATAAGAATATATATGTTCACAATTATTGTTATACAGTGTCATAGTATTATTACACAACATCAAAGTTCAATTGTATCACAACTTTGACAATAATACTTCGGTGATATGTATCACTTCCCCTTAGTCAATACTTCACCTCACAATGAAAACCACTCCCCATTACATAATGATCCGTAAACCATATGTATGTAGTGTGAACTACAAAATAATTCTCCCCCTTTTTGTCAATATAAATTGGCAAAGGTACGAAAACTAGCGGGATCATAATGAAATTCTCAAAGAGATTATTTATGACTAAAAGAGAACATATCAACTTGGTTTCGATGATTTCACATAGTCGGAACCTAGTGTATTCATCGAGTTTATAAAAATACAAGATAACTTCTTAAATATTCCACAGCCGCACTCCCCATAAATATTTGGCAATTAAGCACAAGTTCAATTAAGAACTCTCCCTCATAAAATGTCATTCCCGAAAGAACAACAAGGGCGACCTTACTTTTACAAGAAAATAAGTATTTCTTTGGACATTAACAAATTCCATGAAACATGAATTTCTATCCCGAAAACTCGAATAAATTAACCACAAGAAAACCTTAATGATTAATTTAATCGGAAACGCTCAACATAAGAAAACTTACAGAGCCATACAATACTTTCACATAGAAGTGGATCAGGGAAAGATCAATATTGCGGAATATTCAAAAGTTCATTCTATCTTTTATCAATATTTGCAGAAAGACATAATGGACTTAACTTTCAACATATGAGATAATTATAGTTCACGGACGTAAACACACATATCCCATAATTTTTTTGCAATATATAAAACCAATAAAGATTAATACTGCAAAATCATCTTCCAAATAACTTAGAATTTAAATAAATAAATCTAAAACATTGCAAGATGAAAATCGTCGGAAATAGCTATGTGTAATCACAATATTTGCTATTCTAAACCCTAGTTATCCTTCTTAAAACACAAGAATAAATTCTCATAAGAAGTTTCCTAGACAAAAAAAAAAAAAACTCATAAAAACTAAAAGGCAAACTCAAACTGGAGTTAAAGAACACTTCTGGAACCCTCACTGGTCTTGAGACCTTTGAGCTTGTGATTGACCGCATCCACTGCTTTTTCGGAGAAGATATCCTCATTGAGAAGATCTTTAACATGTGTCTTCATGAGAAGAAGGTCAGAGATAACCTTTTTCAACTCAGTTCGTAACACATCGAGACCCTTCATAGTATTAACGAGCTGCACTTTCGCTTCCTCAAAGTATTTAAGAAAATCAAGAACCACTTCGGCCGAAACCATCTCATCATTCTCTACATCTTGATGAGTATAAGCATAGTAGCATGAGACATCAGAATAATCATCAAGAATTTGATATTTGATATCATCAACTTCTATTAGGGTTCTTTTCTTCTACCCTTTGGACCCGAAACCAATACCCTTATCAAGAAAACCTCTTGCAAAATCACAAGTGCGAGAAGGTGATGACATTCTTGACAAAAATAAAATACCCTAGAGTATGCGTACGTGACTCAATAGGATTGGTATTTAAATGGTTTTTTAGGAAGTGACTTTAGGGTTTCTAAAAATTGGTTCGTGACAAGTCAATATGGATACCCGTACGAAAACCAATATGGTCCCCAAAACAAAACTTAAAAAAAATGTAAAGTACCACTTTATAAGGTAAAAAGAACACAACAAAATTTTGCTACGTGAAAATTTTCTTTCACAATTTTTTGGCTCAATAAATTTTATATTCTCACAGGAGGAAAAATTTAGAGCACAAAAGTGGCTCACAACTAAATTGTAAAAATACTTTTCAAAAATTACAAAGTAGACACTCGAAGTGACTCTCGAAACAAAACAATACTTAGACAAGGCTATCTGTAGACAATAGTTTGGCTATGAACGATAAGAAAATAGCACAATTAATCAGAAAGCATTTTACCAATAAGTATACCCGATTATTAACATATCTTACAAAACAAGATTTTTCATGAGTAAGAATTCAACCCTTGTGATTAATTAACACAAGTATGAGCTTTATGCTCATCAAATGAATATTGTTCATGGTTAATCCTCTTTTTCCTTCTAATTTTTGGAGGAAACCCTTTTTGATGTGAAAAAGTATCATAAAACTTACTATCATCAAAGTATGAGACTAAGTTTGAATCCTTACCAGAAGAAGTTTGTTTGGAGGATTTTGACAGCCTGTTGATAAGATCCTTGTATCCTTCAATTATCAGATTAAGGTTGTCCTTCATATCTCCATTGTTGTTTTCACCTACTGGTACCTTTCTCACATCTTGAAAATCATCCTTCACTTTAGGTTGAGAGGGACCTTTCTGAAATATCCTTGACCGATTCGTATTAATGCTACAATTAGTTCGAACGTTCGATGAGCAGATTGAACTGACTTTCTTAGAAGAATTCACAGGGTGAGTACTAAAACCAATAGGTTTAGACATTTGAATGTCATTTACACCTTTGAGTATTAAATCTAATGTGTCTTGAAGTCGACCAAAATAATTGTCATTAAACCTCATTTTGCTTTTCGTTGAACATTTCCTTTTGAGTCACAAAAGAGACATACTTTTTGATCACTGGAGTGATTAGAGTGTGTAGGATTAGTAACACCGTTAGAAGATTTCTTCCTTTCATGAGATGTGGTGTTTCCTTGATCAATGGAAGGACCAAGCACCTCTTTTGTAATAGGAAGGGTTTGCAGTTTAGCTTCTGAAGATGGTTTCATCATAGGAACATAATTACAAGTAGCTACGTTTTCTAATATCACAGTTGCGTCAGAAGTAATTGGTATGATGGACTCCATAGAACATCCTTTATATTGAATAGAGAGTTTACTCAACAGAAGTTTGATTTCCAAAGCATCCTCCTTGAGTTTAGCCTCGAGTAAGGTTCGAAAAGAACATACAACGACGTTTTCTTCACGAAGAATCTTTAATTGGGAATCACGGTCTTTTACCATACCAATGATCATATTTACTTTATGTTTCATCCTATTGATTTCAATTGCCTGGATTCTAATAAGTTTTAGAATCGTTGAACTCTCTTGGGCTGCTTCCCTTTCTACTTCAGAGTCAGACTCGTCAATAAGATAATCATGGCAACACATATCAATATTTGTCTGTTTCGTAGGAACAGAATGTTCATCTATGTGCGAGATCGACAAGTCTTTCTCTTTAATAGATTTCACATAAACAAAACTTTTATTTATGATGATGCGTTTGTCAGAGAAAGCACTTCTATCCATAGAGTCAGATTGCTATAAACACAGACTTATGAGGTCTTAGCGTGTTTGCCTGCTATGATACCAATTGAAAAATAGGGGGTCTTATAACCACACCCAATATTTTGTTTAGCAATCTGTATGGACTAACTCCAATATAATTCCAAGAAAATCAACTAGACAGTTAGACTCAATCAAGGAAATATATCCAAGATTTATATCTCTATTTCTCAATGTAATCAGCAAATCAAACAGATAGGAATCCGTGAGCCTGATTATTATGAGAAACAACGTGAACGGTACCAAAGACCAATGTTCAAGTGTCAATCAATTTTCAATCAACAACCAAAGGTTGGATTTAACAATTGATTGAACTACGCACAACCTGTGATACTTCAATTATATAAACAAATATAATGCGGAAAATAAATAACACAGACACCAGAAGTTTTGTTAACGAGGAAACCGAAAATCCAGAAAAACCCCGGGACCTAGTCCAGATTTGAACACCACACTGTATTAAGCCGCTACAGACACTAGCCTACTACAAGTTAACTTCGGACTTGAATGTAGTTGAGCCCTAACCAAGTCTCACATCGATTAAGGTGCAATCGCGTTCCTTACGCCTCTGAATCCTACCAAGACTCTATGCACTTGATTCCCTTAGTTGATCTCACCCACAACTAAGAGTTGCTACGACCCAAAGTTGAAGACTTTATAAAAAAAATTGTCTCCCATAGAAAAGTCTATTCTGATAGATAAAGCTGTCTCCCACAGAAACACCTACGAAGTTTTTGTTCCGTCTTTTGATAAATCAAGGTGAAGAGGAACCAATTGATAATCCGGTCTTATATTCCCGAAGAACAACCTAGAAATATCAATCACCTCACAATAACTTAACTATATGGTTGTAGAACAAGTTATTGTGGAATCACAAAGAATGAGACGAAGAGCTTTGTGATTACTTTTTATATCTTACCTATCGGAGATAAATCTCGAGCCAATCTTAGAGAAGATAGTACTCAATACAATAGAACAAGTAAGATCAGAACACGCAACTACATGGAAATTGTTGGGTCTGGCTTCGGAATCCCAATGAAGTCTTTAAGTCGTTAACCTATAATGGTTTTAGTAAAAACCTAGGTTAAAGGAGAATCGACTCTAGTCGCAACTAGTATCACATAGGAGGTGTGGGGATTAGGTTTTCCAGTTGCTAGAGTTCTCCCTTATATAGTCTTCAAATCAGGGTTTGATAGCTTTGAAACAAAGCAATCAATATTCTCTGTTTGATGAAAACCTGATTTAAGATTCAAGCTAAGTTTGCTTAAAACCAAAGCAATATCTCTCCACCGTAAGATGGTCTTAGCTTGTTACACACAAATCAAATATACCTTCATTTAGATATGGGTAACCGTACCTAAACGTGTATATTGAGTTGGCTCAATAACAGTTAACCGAAGTACCATATGAACACTTTTGTATTAACCACAGTCATCTAACACTTCTAGATCAAATGATAATCAAATATATCTAATTGTGTTACTCATAGAGTTGTTCAATTGTGTATATTCGCATAGAAGTATATAAGACACAATTTAAACAAAATCGGATTTGATTCATGAGAATCGATTCATGAACATTTAGCCACTGTTTGCAAAGATTGAATTCCTTAATTTATAAATGTATTTGTTCATGAGTATGGAATCATACTTGACCGATTTTAGAACTTAATCCAACTCGGTTTGCAAACGGGTATGCAAACTTAAGTTCTGGACTTTGGTCTTGTCCGACAGTTCGCAAACCGGGTTACCAGAAAGCTTTCAACACATATTTCGAGGAAGATATAAGTGAGTTAAACTCAGCTCGAAATATCAAATGTGTATAATGTAAAAGTCTATATAGCTATACGACTTAGTCTCAATAGGAGATAGAATAGAATAGACTTCTGAGTGATAGATAAGTTTTAGTCCCCACATACCTTTTGTTGATGAAGTTCCTCCAAGCTCTCCTCAGTAGATCTTCGTCTTCAATCGATGAACGCCGTGAAGTCTAAATCTCAACTACACATTCTATCCTAATCCGAGAATAGCTATAAGTAGACTAGAAATCAAGACTTATAGTTTTTATCACCTAAACTTGACAAACAAGCTTGAGATAGCAACGCTTGCGAGTTCGACCGAGCAGTGCTCTAACAGTAAGGGAAAAACTTTTAGTTAGTTTTTAATTTTTTTAAAAAAATAAAAAATAAAACTCCATAGCTTAGAAATTTCTGCCAATTCAGGATGACACTAACCAGTCTAAGTGGATGGAAACATCTTGGTTGTAGGAGTTGAGGAACCCAATAACAAAGTCTATTAAGAAAAAAACAGAGTTCATGTGTTAGAATGGAATCATCACATTATGTTCATTTTTTATTCTATTTTATTTGAAAACTTATATGTTCTCTAAGTGATTTGGTGGGGCACCGGCGTCGAATTGTTACCACTGTCGGGATGGAGTAGAGTGATTGAGTTACTACTAATAATAAAAATACCCGACCAATCAGACCAAATGGAATAAAATAATAATAATTATTATTATTATCTCAGAGTTATCCCTATCGCTGGCCTGAATCAAGTTATAGGACTGCGCCACTTTAGAGCTATCTTGCAATACCGCTTAGGTATTCCACTTTTTCCTGAAGATTATATTTGTCTGTGCTGTAAGAGGGTCATGGATAGTTTTGGAGACTACACTGTCCATTGTGCAAGTGAAGTTTGCCACAAATTTAGGCATAATATGGTACGAGACCTATTTGCTGACATGTGTTATAAGGCTGGTGTGGCAGCTCGAAAAGAGGTCTCTTTGGGTCTCTCTTCTAGCACAGACAAGGCTCTAAGACCGGCTGATATTATGGTGTACAACTGGGAGAATGGCCAAGATGTCTGCTTCGATGTTACCAGCATTTCGCCTTTCACCAAAGGTGGGAATCGTAGTTTCACACCGGGTTATGCAATTTCGGCTGCTCACACATAAGAGAAACAATACGCTGACAAGGGTTCATCTCTTGGATACTATTTCAGTGTTTTAGCTTTCTCGACCTTGAGAGAACTCGGCGAGGACATTATTCTCTTTGTGAAGAGGTTGAAGAACTGCATGGCTAGTTATGATGTTCATAGAAAACTAGGTAGTTCTCTTTTTCATCGATTAGGTATTATTATTCAAAAAGGCGTGGAAGCGCAGATTGTTGCTAGACTCCCAGCCAACCCTGTGTAAATACTCTTTATGTTTTCTAATAAAGGCCCTATGAGGTGTTGTTTGATAATAATAATAATAAATGAATTAATGTAGGCTCCCTTGGCTGGTTCCTCATGAGACTCGCTGGTAGTCTAGCATGGCAACCTCTTCAATTAATGTAGTAGTATGTCGTTGGAGCTTAGCTTGTTAGGCTTCCAACTAGTTTCATGTAATAATCGTTATCCAATAATATAATAATTAATTAATTAATTAACACTTGGATAACAATATGTGTATGTTCTCCCTGTCTCAGTCGCCTAAACAAGCGTGGAATGCAGGATCCATGGGAATTACCATGTAATCTGCTGACAAGAAGCATGCGCTTGGATCCAAAAGATCTAATCATGTTGTTAATTCAAAAAAAAAATCGATAAATAAATAATTTAAAAGTATATTATTGTTTAATAAAATCAACCACTAGTTCCCATGTATATGCCAGCTGAGTTGATCTATAATTAGGATTATCAACCGCTACCCCCCTTGTATATGCCAGCCGCGTTGATATTAGTCCAGACCAGTATCTCAGTCCATTAGGATAAGATCCATCTTGGAAGTGGCCTTCAGACAAATATGGGAAACACCGTCCACCTTAGTCAAACATCGTTTTAAACCATCTATCTCTATATCCATCTTCTTAATCTATTCATGTGATTTATGTGATTCCGGATATTGATATCCATGATGCGGCTCTCTGAGTAGAGCTCTGTCACTTATATATGAATATGATTCGTATCAGGGTACTTCCTCCTGTAATCAACAAGAGTATGCCAACCAAGGAGATTTGAAAAAGCGGGGGTCCAACAACCACACCCAATATTTCGTTTGGCAATCTGAATAGACAAACTCCAATATACTTTCAAGAGAATCAACTAGACAGTCAGACTCAATCTATAGAAAAGTATATCAAAGAGTTTTATATCTCTTTCTCTTAATTCAATCCGCAATCAGCAAATAGGAATTTGCGAGCCCGATTGAATATAAGAGAAATAACTTGAACGGCACAAAAGACCAATGTTCAAAGATCAATCAATTTCAATCAACAACCAAAGGTTGGATTTACCAATTGATCGATACAACGCACAACCTGTGATATTTCAATTATATAACAAAATATAATGCAGAAAAGATAAAACATAGAAAAGAAGTTTTGTTAACGAGGAAACCGTAAATGCATAAAAACCCTGGGACCTAGTCCAGCTTTGAACACCACACTATATTAATCCGCTAAAGACACTAGCCTACTACCAATGAACTTCGGACTGGAATGTAGTTGAACCCTAGTCAATCTCACACTGATTCAAGGTATAGTCGTGCTCCTTACGCCTCTGATCCCAGCAGGATACTACGCACTTGATTCCCTTAGCTGATCTCACCCACAACTAAGAGTTGTTATGACCCAAAGTCGAAGACTTGATAAACAAATCTGCCTCACACAGAAAAGTCTATTGGAATAGATAAATCTGTCTCCCATAGAAATACCTATGAGTTTTGTTCCGTCTTTTGATAAATCAAGGTGCACAGGAACCAATTGATAATCCGGACTTATAATCCCGAAGAACAGCCTAGTATTATCAATTACCTTACAATAATCTTAATCGTATGGTAGTGAAACAAGATATTGTGGAATCATAAACGATGAGTCGAAGATGTTTGTGACTACTTTTAATCTTACCTATCGGAGATAAATCTCAAGCAAATCTTAGCAAAGATAATACTTAATCACGATAGTAAACGTAAGATCAGAACACATAACTACAGAGAAAATAGTTGGGTCTAGCTTCATAATCCCTATGAAGTTTTTAAGTCGTTAACGTACAGGGTTTCGTGAAAAGCTAAGGTTAAAGGAGAATCGACTCTTGTCGCAACTAGTATCACATAGGAGGTGTGGGGATTAGGTTTCCCAGTTGCTAGAGTTCTCCTTTATATAGTTTTCAAATCAGGGTTTGCAATCTAAGTTACCTTGGTAACAAAGCATTCAATACTCACCGTTAGATGAAAACCTGATAAGATACAAGATAATATCTTTCAACCTTTAGATCAAACTTAGCTTGTTATACGCAAATGAAATTTACCCTCATTTAGGTTTATGTAACCATACCTAAACGTGTACAACATGTTGGCTCAACAGTAGTTAACCGAGGTTAGCTATATGAACACTCTCATATAAACCTTATTCATCTTAACCATAACTAGTTCAAGTGACTCAAATGAAACTAGGTAAAGAGTTGTTCAATTGCTATATTCTCATAGAAGTATACAAGAACACAATTGAAGCAAAATCGGTTTGATTCACTCGAATCAATTCATGAACATTATAGCCACGGCTTGCAAAGAATGCATTCCTTATTATATAAATGTATTTGTTCATGTCACAACCGATTTAAAAACTTTAACAATTCAAGTATGCAAACGGGTACGCATACTTGAAGTAGCCGGACCAAGTTTGGTTTTCGCAAGTATGCGAACGGGTACGCATACCTCCAAACTCAGCAGAAATTTCCGGTCACAAACCTTTCGCCAGTATGCGTACGGGTACACGTACTTAGGTTCCCGGACTTCTCAAACCAACAGGTACGCATACGGGTATGCATACTATGGTTCACATACATGGATCACATATATGCAAGAGTGCATAACATGTTTATAATCTAATGTTGGTTAAGTGTTCGAAACTCTATTTCAATCATTGAAACATTCTTAAAGGATGACAATAGCCGTTTTCACACACTATTAGCATCAAAGCAATTTTCAAGTTATTGAAATAATCATAACGAAACATTCCAAGTCTACACCAAATGATTGTATCACACAAACCATGTAAGATGTTACTCGGCGATTTTCACATGATCATCTTTTGACTTGCGTCAAGAATATAAGATGAACTTGGTTGAAGCGAAAGCTTACCAACACATATTTCGAGAAATATGTAAACGAGTTAAACTCAGCTCGAAATCTCAAATGTGTATAATCGAAAACTATCATAATACGACTTTTGTCTCAATATAGGAGATAGAGTAGAAATAGACTTTCCAAGTGATAAATGAGTTTCAGTCTCCACATACCATTTGTTGATGAAGTTCCACAAGCTCTCCTTAGTAGTTCTTCGTCTTCAATCTATCCTAGTCCGAGACATTACTATAAGTAGAATAGAAATCAAGACTTATAGTTTTGATCACTAACATTGACAAACAAGCTTGAGATAGTAACGCTTACGAGTTCGACCGAGCAGTGCTCTAACAAGATTCTTTAGTGTCATTCCTAATTTCTACACAGGTAGCTAGGGTTTTGAGTAAAAGGTTTTGTGGGTACACCTCTTGTAAACCCTCCCGAGACTATAACTCGGCCACTAGGGCCACCTAAGGGTCTAAAGGCTTGTTGCACACGCTAAGTGCAATCGCGATCCCTGCGACAGTGAGTTAGGATTTTATTTTGTAAATTAGATTTGCTCGGGACTAGGAAATAATAAGTTTGGGGGTATTTGATAGACGCATTAATTATGTGTCTATTTTGTTCTCAATTCTCTGTAATGTTAGTACTCGATTTTGTACTTATTTGTGTTTTTATGTCTGTGTAAATGTTTTTGGAGAAATTAGCTCTTGCGGAGAAATTGGCTCGAAAATTGGAATTTGCACCCCCAGGAGAAGTTACTAAAGGCACCTAGAAGATACATTAAAGGCACCCCGGAAATATATTGGAAGTACCCAAGAATAGTTGATAAAGGCACCCGGGAGAAAGTACTAAAGGCACCCAGGAATTACTATTTCCACCCCAAAATTTGCTATTTGCACCCAAACTGATATTGGCACGCCAGGAATGGATAGGGGGACTCCATTTTCTTCCCAAATTCAAAAGTAAAATTGGCGGGAAAAGTTCATTCAACTCGCATAATTTAGGGTTCGAATTTTGGGCTGCTTTGGAGAGATTCAATCGAAAATTTCTACTGGGATGAACTCATTACGATTGAAATTGGCTAGAACATTAGATTGAAGCGAAACATGGGAGTATAGTTTTCTCAGGTTTGTTTCGATTCTTGGGATGTTCCGATGAGATTCAAACACCAGAATCGGTTGGGTTGGATCTGTTTAAGCTAAACAGGGATGGTAATGTGTTCTGGTTCGGCTAAACTGGGTTGGATAATCACCAGTTGAGGAGAATAGGGAAGTATTTTACGTGGAGTGATATTCTCAGAAATTTGAGATATTTTTGGCAGTTGGCGTGTGGAAATCTCCTGTGATCGAGTTTTGCTCAATCTGTGACGGGAAAAAAAAAACGTGTTTGGAGTGTGTGGACTTGTGCAAACATGAGAAGGAGATAAAAAACAAAAATAAACGCGAAGAAGGAAATAAAACCCGTGAAGAATAATGGAGAATATTTGGAATTAAGCCGCAAATTTTTGGGTCCTGTGAAGTATATAAATGGTTATGGGGGTTCATAGAATGGGAGAGAGTGAGGGAGGTAGCAGAGAGCTACAAACGAAGAAATCAAGCTCCGCATCAATTCTGCTGGTGTTGTTGTTTAAGAACACGAAGAACAAAAGCTAGCCAAGGTCAGTCGCGGAGACAGTCGTTTAATCAACGACAGATAACAGTTTCAGTTGCAGTAGATTTATTGTAACTGAGCTGGATGAGCTGCTTTGGTCGCTGAATACCTTTAGCGACTAAAAATCGTTGTAAGCAAATTGAATTATATTTAATACAATGATTAATAAAATTTCTTCCAATTTTCTTCTTATGAGCAGCTAATTAAATTTTTAAGGATTGGGGAAGAAACTATTTCTAGCATGTAATTTTTAGTATTTAATTTTCTTTAATGGTTACTCTCCGATTAGTTTTAATTCTCTAAAAAATTCCACTTTTTTTTATGCTTCATAATAACTGTTTTGGATCTTCGGAGATCGATCTTTTATAAACGAAGGAAAATTATGCTTTAGATTATCGACTTGAGTCGAATTTTTATTTCATTAATGTTAAATTTCCAAGGCATGAGATTGGCTTCAAAATTTTCTTATGTTGTTTTGAGAGTAACTTAGAGAAATTTACTATTGAATTTGCAACCGTTAGAAGTAGTGGAATCCGAAACCCTAGACCTATCTTTCTTCATCTTGTTACTCTATTTTGCATATATTTTCCAATTTTTAGTATTTCCTTTTGTTAAGTTTAAAATCAAAATCTTTAAAAAGTCCGAGTGAACGATACTTTTCTTACCACTGTTAAAACTACATCATTCTTCAAAACTTGTGTTGTCTCGATGTCATAAACTATATAAACTCTCATCTTTGATGATCTTCGCTCTTGTACGTAAGTCTTCAACTTGCAAGAATTCTGCTCCTTGTCTTGTTGCTTTACTTGAATCTGAAATATTCTCATTCTTGTACCATTGCTTGTAAACCTTAAACGTCTTCAACTTTCCTTCGAACTTGTGATGCTCCATTTGTTGATGATAATGGTGTTTCTATGGACCTGTTGTTGTCGAGAGAGATAATTTATGGTACTAACTGCAAATAAGATTACAAGTGGTAATGTAAGTTAGCAATTCAAGGAAACCCTCATGATTGAAGAAATAACACTCAAAAGATCAAAATAGTGCTGAAAATTAGTGCGAAATTGGGTAGCTCACCATTCTACCGGAATTAGCATAGGGTGACACACACTCTAAAAGGCATTTTAACAAAGGTCCTAGTGTGGTTATGACTCTGCCCTTTGCTTTTTACACAGCTACAAAGAGTTGAAGGTTGGTGCCTCACTTGATGTAACAATATGTAGTCTCTACTACGAGTGATCACAACTTGATAGACACATTTGTATGTTTGAATTGTCCTCAATGTGTGTATTGTTAGTGCACAATTTTTGTACTAATTATGGTGTTTTTATATGTGTATAGGCGTCTTTGGAGAAATAAACTCGTATGGAAAAAAGTTGCTCGAAAAGTGGTATTTGGACCTCTGGTGAAAATTACTAAAGGCACCCCGGAGGAGTGTTAAAGGCATCCCAAAAATATGTTGGAAACACCCCAGAAAAAAGTGTCCGGGGCACCCCCCCCAAAAGTGTTAAAGGCACTTAAGATTTTTACTAAAGGCACCCCAAAATTTGGATAGGGGCACCCCTAATGGATATTTAACACCCCGCGAATTGGTTAAGGGGCACCTTTCTTCTTTACGTGGAGAACAGATCATGGCGGGAAAAGTTTAATTCAAAATTCAGTTTTTATAAAATTTTCAGGGCTGATTTTCGACAAGATTTAGGGACTCTCAATGCCTGATTTTGTTTGGGCATAATATTTTGGATGAAACAAGTCTGATATAGGATTCAGAATCGTCTAACTCTGGCTACAATCTCGTGTGGAAGAAAACAGAGGAGTGAAAGAAAACTCGGATTTTCTTGTGGATGAGGCGTGGAGATATCAGCCCTGCACGAGTATACATCATTTTCAACCTATTCTAGAGCATGTAAGGAGTGTGTTTGAAGCAAATCAAGGCTCGGAGGAGATTAAAAAAGGTAAGAAAATATTCCCGAGAATATTTTCCTTAATGCCGAGTAATGGAGAATTATATGGGGTTATGATGGGAGATTTCGGTGCTGTGAGGCTATATAAACTGTTGAGGAGTAATAGAATGGATTACTGAGAGTTTAAAGCAACAAAAGGCAGGTTTGATCGAGTTGCAGAGAATACTTTTCTGCTGTTGTTGTGAAGAACACGAAGAACAAAGTGTTGCCTAGGACAGTCGTTTTGCTAAAGTGACAGCGACAGTTTACTTTTATCGTTCTCTGTAACAGTTGAGTTTGTAACAAATATAATTGTTACAAACCAAGTTTTATCATATATTTTTTTTGTCCCATTTCATTATTTGTGAACACATTTTGTGCAATGAATTCATATTTTGAGTGTGTTTCCATGATGATGAGTTAATTCTCGCACAACCAAGGCAATGGAGGAAGCTATTTATGCATGAATAATTGGTAACTATTTATTTTCTCTAATTGATATTTTATAATTCACTCAATCACTGCTTTTGTAGAGTTCTAAATTGTTTGCATAATTTTCTTAATTACTTGTGATTCAATTTGATAGGTTATACCTTCGTTTAATCAATTGATAATCTATGCTTAGGGAATACAATTAATATTTGAGAATATGCCTGATTATTTGGGAATTAAGAAATAAAGGACTTAAAAGATAATTAGAGTTTTGGATTATTTACCATCATTCATTCATGTGTAATAGTGGAATCTAGTGTCTTGGTTATTTTTAATATCTTGAAATCAAATTTTGAATTAAATTTCTTTATTTTTAAGTTTTTAAGTCTAAAATCTATTGTTTTCACAAGTCTTGAACGAATCATCTTACTACAACACTATTGAAATCCCATCAATTTTTGGCACCGCCGACGCGGACTTGTTTTTAAGTTAGAGTTTTTAGATTATTTTTTTTTACTTTGTTCTATTTTATGTTTCTTTAGGTATTTATATTTGTGCTACAGGTTTGGAGTTCGGATCGAAAAGAAATTGAGTCAAAGACTTTGGTGATTAAAAGACTTGGAGTCAAAGATAAAAGCTAAAAGAAAAAGAAAAAAGACAAAGAATTTTATTTATTTTAGGTTTTTAGGTTTTTAGATTTTAGTTTTATTTTTCTTTTAATTTTTTAGATTTTCTTTTTAGAATTGTATTAGGATATCTTTTATTTTTGTAATTTTCTTTTCTTTTGGACTTTGGACATTATTTTTGTTTTTAAACCCTAAGGAAGGGTATATTAAATATTAAACTGCACAGGGTAGGACGACAATTACGATATTTCCTTGGTCCCTCGGGTTCATATACTGACATAGGAGTCGGTGGCTCGAGTCAACTTCAGCGGTTCATCCCCCGTCTGGAACGGGAGGTAAGTTATTCTAAACACCCGTGAATCCCCTGTCAGCGGGGTACTGTCTTCCTTCGTATGCATATATGTTGAGGACTGAAACGGTTTAATTTTCTAGTAAAGGGAAAGGACTGGCCAAATCAAGATAAGGACTCGGATTTCATCACTGTTTACTTCTTGCCCGCCTTAGGAACACATAACCTACGTGAACCTAAGCCTAAAAATTTTGACTAGAAAGAGACCGATAGGGTAACGAGCTTAGTAGGAAAGTTGTCCAAAAGATATATTGGTTGCTCTATTAAGCTTAACTCGAAGTTCATGGTGATTACTGTAAGCTGAGCGTGCCGCCTTGTAACCCAAGGAAACCTTTACCGGTGAGGCGGGGTATTCAAGCTCCCTTGAGCTTCTCCTAGCTCTATTTAGCTTACTTTAATTCAGATTGATTCCAGAGAGGTTTGCTGAAATTGTAACGAATTTCCGTTCGGAAGAATAGAAGATGGTCTAGAAACAATCTAAGGGAGCCATCATGCTTTTTGTTTGCTAGAATCAATAGGATTGTTGTGGTGGAGTCAGCCTTGTGTGTGTTTGCTTAAAACTTCCCTTCCTTTTAGGATTTTTTTATTTTTAATTTTGTTTTTAGTGTATGCCCGAGGTTATTAGAGAGCGGGCTTGTAAAAGAGATACTCTAGGTCTTTTGATTAGTGAAAAACCTAGTAGTTATTCTTATGAAGGCTGGGAGCTCGAAGACTGTTCTTTTGAGAGCCCTGTTTTCAGAAATTTCAGCTTTGAAAACTTGACACTTAGTGAAGGAAGTACTCCTGGTCCTTTGTTAATGCCATAAATGGAAACTCTAAAAGCTTTGTTGAACCCAACTAGGACCTCTCGTCCGTCATGTATCAAGTTAGCTGAAACTGAGGAAAATTATGAACTGAAACCTGGGACCATACAGATGCTCCCAATCTTTTTAGGGAAAGAAAATGAAAACCCCTATTTTCATGTTGGGGAATTTGAGGAAATTTGTAGTACTCTGAAAATTAAAAACCTAGATGATGATACTTTGAAACTTAGGTTATTCCCCTTTTCCCTGAAAGATAAAGCCAAATCTTGGCTGTATAGTTTGCCTTCTGAGTCTATTGAAACTTATGAACAACTTACATCTTCCTTTCTAATAAAGTTTTTTCCCTAGGCACAAAACATCACCTATTAGACAGCAGATTAACACATTTGATCAGCAAGAATGAGAATCCTTATATAGGTATTTGGAAAGGTTCAATGATTTGATAGCCCAATGTCCTCACCATGGTTTAGAGAAGGTTAGGTTAGTTCAGATCCTTTATGAGGGTTTAAATTATTCGATAACAACCATGGTTGAGTATTTATGCACATGTGGGTTTGAGAATAAAGATGTTGATCAGGCGATGAAATTTTTGAATGAAATCGCCGAAAAGACCCAGCAATGGGAAAATAGTAGGGAGCCACAGAAAACAATTCTTCTAAGTAGAGGAAATGTCAATAAGGTAGAAGGATCTTATGAGTCAGACGCAAAAATTGCTGCTATAGCAAAAAGGTTAGAAGCCTTAGAATTGAGTCATACTAGTGGTGGAGTAGAGCCTAAGTCCTTTTGGGAAGGGCAGACTATTGAAGAGCAAGCCCATCCTCTTTATAATAATTCTAGATTTTGATAACCGTTAAAAGTTTGACCCATATTCAGAAACCTATAACCCTGGTTGGAGAAACCATCCAAACCTTTCTTGGTCTAAGGGCCAGAATCAAGGTCAGTTTAGTAACTCTCAGGTTTTCCACCCAGGTTTTGGCTATAGTAAGAATCCTTCATGACCAGCACAAATTCAGAACCCTTCAGATAAAAAGATCACGAGTTTAGAAAAGACTCTCGCCTCGTTTATTCGAAGCTCTGAAAAGATCAACCAAACGGTTGCATAAGGGATACAAGAAAGTAAAAATATAGGTTATGCTAACTCCCAGGCTATTTCTGAGTTGAAAAGCCAGGTTAGTCAGATAAATGAGACTTTGAGAGAAAAAGGAAAGTTTCCTAGTCAGACACAACCCAATCCTAGAGGAGTTCATGAAGTAGGTGGAAGACCATCAAATCATGTAAATGCTATTAAAACCCTTAGGAGTAGTAGAGTGATAGACAACAAGGTTGCCATGCCTGATAGTGAACATGTTGTAGTTCACCCTTCTGAACAAGAAACTGAAGAGACTGATAGCGTCTCTAAAGAAACCGATGAGGTTCCTGATAAGCCCGACTTTGTTCCCAGAGCCCAATTCACACAATTGCTAGTACCAACTAAGAAGGGGTTCACTTTTAATGATATATTGGAGTTTTTTAAGCAGGTCACTATCAACGTTCCATTACTGGAGTAAACAAGATCGTTCTAGGTTTTTAGTTGAGGTTAAGCACTTATTTTGGGATGATCCTTATTTGTTTAAGTATTGTCCAGACCAGATTATTAGGAGATGTATACCTGAGAGTGACCCTTCCAGTATTAATTCCTTTTGTCATGATCATGCTTATGGGGGTCACTTTAGTGCTAAGAAGACTGCTGCTAGGATATTGCAGTGTTGATTCTGTTGTCCTTCGTTGTTTAAAGACTCCCATAGTTACTGTGTTACTTGTGAACGTTGCCAGAAATTAGGAATCATTTCCCGTAGGAACATGATGCTCTTGAACCCTATTTTTGTTTTTGAGGTCTTTGATGTGTGAGGTATTGACTTTATGGGTACGTTTCCTAATTATTTTGGTAACTTATACATCCTTGTCGTTGTAGACTATGTCTCTAAGTGGATTGAGGCGGTTGCATGTAAAACCAATGATCATAGGGTTGTGATTGAGTTCTTGAAAGATAATATTCTTACATGTTTTGGTACCCCGCGAGCTATAATTAGTGATGGAAGGTCGCACTTTTGTAATGGACCTTTTAGGATTTTGATGAAGAAATATGGTATTACACATAAGGTAGCTACCCGTATCATCCGCAGACTATTGGTTAGGTAGAGGTTTCCAATAGGGAGATAAAACGTATATTAAAGAAAACATTTAATCCTAATCGGAAAGACTGGTCTTCTAGGCTTACTGATGCCTTATGGGATTACCGTACTGCGTTTAAAACCCCCACTGGAATGTCACCTTATCAACTTGTATATGGCAAGTCATGTCACTTACCTGTTGAGTTAGTTCATAGAGCATATTGGGCTGTTAAGCAGCTAAATTTTTCACCTGACAAGGCAGGAGCCCATAGGAAACTCCATCTCAATGAGTTGGAAGAGATTCGTAGAGATGCATATGATAGTGCTAAGGAGTATAAGAACAAAATGAAACTTGTGCATGATAGAAATATTTTAAGAAAGTCATTTTCTCCAGGTCAAAAAATTCTTATGTATGATACTCGTTTGCATCTATTCCCAGGGAAGTGACGCTCTCGGTGGATCGGTCCTTTTGTGGTCCGTACTTTTTTTCCTTATGGAGCTGTTGAGATCGAGACACCGTATGGTAGTAGTTCTTCGAAGGTTAGCGGTCATAGATTGAAACCCTTATTAGAGCCCTTTCCTACATGTGATGTTGAGGAGGTCCCTGTTGTAGTTGCCTAAAATCGGTGAGAGGCTAAAATTGAGATTCTAGGGTTTCTTAAAGTGAGTTACGGGAGGTGGAGCACGAACAGTCTTCGCCTAAACCACACACAATAGCTGTTCAAATGCTGCTTCTGTCACATGGAAGGAGGCTTAGGGTCGGTCTTAGAGAGGGAAGCAGATGAAGAAATATATCAGATAATTCTAGGGTTTGAAGAAGAATTGCTTTAATAGGTTATGAGAGAGATGATCGTAGCTTGAAAAAATAGAGGACCTATTTATAGCTGAATTATATAATCTCAGGTCGGTGAAGATAAGGATTTCATTTCGTGCCGTGCGGAGAAATTCTCCTGTCTCTTCAGGAATAGATAAAGATAAACTAGGTTGAGTTTATCTCATTAATCCACCGCCTTTACTCTCTTTTGCGGTGAGAAATAAGCCGGGTATTTCTCACACGTGCCATAGACCACCAGACCAAAACCCTAATTGTTATCCCCCCATTTGTGTGAAGCTGAGTCATCCATGAGATGCCTCAGAATTCGTGTGGAGAGTCTGAAAAGGATACTCGATTCCTACACGAGGCTCGTGCCTATCACGGGGAATATTCATCCTTGTTTGAGATTTCCCGAGATATTGAATCTCTCTGAGAGTTTGTGGAGAGATGTGAATCTCTCTGGGATTTCGAGAAGAGATGTAAATCTCTCCGAGATTTTGAAGAGAGATTTGTGGAGAGATGTGAATCTCTCTAGGATTTCGAGAAGAGATGTGAATCTCTTCGAGATTTAGAATACAAATTTGAATCTCTTTTACATAGAGATTTGAATCTCTCCGAGATTTTGAAGAGAGATTTGAATCTCTTTGGGAGTTTGTGGAGAGATGTGAATCTCTTTAGGATTTCGAAAAACAGATGTGAATCTCTCCGAGATTTTGCAGAGAGATGTGAATCTCTCCGAGATTTCAAGGACGGATCAAAATCTCTACGAAGATTTTCTTAACGGATCTGAATCTCTCTGTGGTCAGCTGGGTCTCGTCCTGAAGAAAGAGAAAAGGATTTGTACGGCCGATTAATGTTTTTGCGAGACTTTGGCTCACTTGTCCTAGGAATTATTCAGAAACCTCAGTAAGTCGAGTCCGAGCCTAGAGAAGATATGACAAGTGTATCTCACGATGATGTACTAGGAATAAGTCCTTGATCTCAAATAGGGTGAGTCGTGTTTACAGGAGACATGCATATCTCCGCTCTGGGTCATAAGTCTGTCGGGGACGTTTTTATGCATCTACAGAGCCTACATGACCAACAGTATCTCGTCAAGAATATATACTAGGAATCATGGCATCACAATCAACTGCGTCTCGCGAAGACATGTTGAAATTGTGGTTGTTCTGGTTCATAAGTCTGTCGGGGACGTTTTACGCTCTACAGAACCTACGTGACCAGCAGTATCTCGTGGGGATGTGTGCTAGGAATCACGGCATCACGACCAGTAGTGTCTCGCGGGGACGTATACTAGAAATATGGCTATGAGTGCCTTGAGGACCAAGGGCTTAATCTCTCCCGTGAGAGTTGAATTATGTCTATGGTCTTGAAATGACACTTTTGCCCCTTACCCAGATTTCACCATCTACATTAAGTCCCCTACTCAGATTAGAACCTTGATTGTTCTATGATGAGTATATAGATGGTTACGAATCGTTCAGGCGCGAAATTGCAATCCACTTGCGGAGTCCCCGAATTGATGCTTAGTCTTCAACTTCTAGACTTGGGAGCTTTCTGGAATTTTGTGTTAGGAGACGTTACTAGCGTGACAATTGAGCCTTGATGAAGTAAAATTTCCGTCTTGAGAGACTAGACTTGCGAATTAGGGTTTACTTGGACAAAACCCTAATTTCCTCTCTTTGTGCATCCTTGAGCTTCCGAGTTTGTGCAAGTGAGTATTTGGGGAAAAGAGGGATTTGAGCGGCTTCCTAGCTGTCCGTGAGGTTGGAAAAATCCTATGAGAATAAATTGGCACTTACTTTTTAAGTTACGGAGTCCCTATCCCATATAAATTCTGAATTCAGGCTTGTACTGCACCTAAACCCTAATTTCTCTTTTTGTCCGCGTCTGACTCCTTCAGACACTCTAGAGATGCTTGAAGAGGCTTGGTAGGCGTGCATATGTCTTGAGGGGTTAGCACCCTGTATGAAGAGAGCGCATTCAATCCCTTATACTAATCAAACACCCTTTTTCCGAGAGAAAATGCCTATCTTTGAAACAAAGGGTATTTTCGTCAAAAACCAATATGAGCTTGATTTTGTTTGGCATGGGAAAGATCATGAGATTCCCTAGGCATGATCACGGCTTGCGAGATAGAGAGGCACGTAAGTGGTCCTTCTTTTGGAAGTTATGAACTCGAACTTCCCCGTTTAAGCTAAATTCCCTTTAACTTCCTCTGAAATTTCGTCTTTTTGCCTTTTGTTTCAATTCCGTTCTTCTTTTATCGATTAAATAACTTAATATGCATGTTCCTAAATCCATTGAGATGAGTGTGTGAGCACTTGGTCAGTCGCTGGTTACTTTGGGGCAACCTTTTTTGAAAAAATAATCAAAACTCTACCATAAGGGAATTTAGGAGAAAATCCCTTTGAGCTCGCTTTGGTTGAAAAGTGATGATAAAAAATGGGTTAATAGAGGTGCAGGGGACCTGCCAAGTAAATGGGGAGAGGCTCGGCTCCCTGTTATAAGAAGAAAAATCCAATTTTCATCCATCTTTCAAGAATTAGGGTTATTTTGTTAAAACCCTAATTCTCTTTTAATTTTTCTCTTCCAAAAAATTCTGAGAGAACATATGATGTCCCAATACTCTATAGAAGCATCCTTGATAGTGTGAGGGGCTTGTCTCTTTTACTTTTTGGAGAAATCCCTTTCTTTGTCGGACTCTTGAAATTAGGGTTATTTTGTCTAAACCTTAATTCTCTTTTCAAATTTCTCTTCTGACAAATTCCGAGGGAATGGATGACGTCCCATTAGTCTTGGAAAGTGTTTACATGAGTGGGGAAGGTCTTGTCCACGGTTTGGAGGAATATTTGAAGAAGGAAAAGCCTCGGTTTCCTTATTTGACCCAAATTGCCTTAATTTCCTCTTTTTGCTCTAATTCCTTTTCGTTTTTCTCCAAGGCTTCCTTTTTGAAATCAAATTGAAAAAAGAAGTATTTTTACATGTGGTAATGTATAGAAACTGGTCCACCTCCTCCCACGAATTCTACTTGCACTGAAATTCCTTGTTTGAGCAGAATTCTTATTTCTGTTTGAAGTATAACTGGTATTGCAGAAAACCGTTTTAGTATACTTAATGTTTGAATTTAATTCTTGACCCATGAATTATAATCGTGGCATGAATGTTCTGAACATATTCCTCTTGCTTAGACGATAGCTTTGTTCTTCTTTTAAAACGATATTAATCTTCAAATTGATAATGTTGAAGCTAATAATTAATGATCTTGTGTTTGCTGATGTAGATACCCATCGTTATTTCTTGATTGAGGCATCCTTGGTAAGTCTTGAACTTTATCTCTCTTTAATCATCTCTGATGCATACTTCTTCGACCATCGAATGAATAGTAGTAGTCGTATTTATCAAGGATTCTCTTCGTTTAAGTGTTTGTCATAAAACTTCAGATTTGAGACACTTAGGGAAAATGGATGTAAAATCTTCATACGGAATCCGATTTGAGTCCTCGACCCCAACTTTGAAATAAAATAGGATAGGCTTTCCAATGCAAAAAAATGACTCGATTCCGAGTATGTTTGGCCAATCAAATCCATGTATACTTTTGACTTTATAAATCCCGTGTAAAATTTCAGGAGTTTTCATATTGCACTTACTTTGGTGTCGGGCCACATCTCCTGGCTCGTTTGTCCGCTTGAGGCGCCCTTTTGATATGTTGTTGGGAAGATATGGGAGAATATATTTTCTTCAGGAAGTAACCCGAAATTCCTTACTGATTATCATCAGTTTTCAAGTCTTCACGCTGTAATGTACATCAATCCTAATTGTAAGAGGAATCCTTGCAATCCTTGAACTCTTAGCATGTCCCGATGCCTCAAGCATGACCCTTGGAGTATTATGAATTCATTACCCTTCCTTAGATTAAAATAGGCCATGATTTTTTCCTTCCTAGGTCAGAGACATGCCCATCCTTTGATTTTACGTTTGTACCCCTTATTGTGAAGAAAAACGTATTTTTCCTTGATCCTTTGTGAAAGTTGGACCCAAAAAAATCCGTGAGTATCCCATGAGATGTGAGATATATTTATTGATAATAATAAGACTCTAGGCATGAGGTTAGGCTTGAAGGGATTAAGAGAGAACAAGTCTTGAAGGGATTGGATGAGACAAAACTTTAAGGGATTGTATGAGGACAAGGTTTTAGGTGGAAGGACGGTCCTCATATAGAGCAAACCCTAGTCGTGTTTTGTTGCTCCCTTAGTTTACTTCTTTTGATTCCTCTCTCGTTTTTAGCGTACTCTTTATGGGGAGAATGAGTTCGACCTTGGTGGAGTAGGGATGAGAGGGCTTCAACAATTTCATAGGACTTTTAGAAAGAGATTCTGGTGCAGAGAGACAACGGCCTAGGGTGATTTCAAGGGACCCGTGTCTTATTTAACTTCGGATGAAACACTTGTTGGAGATTTTGGTGACATGAGGAGAATAACTCCAAACGGTCTTTCTTTTGATGATCTTATGAATCTAGAAAACCTGATGACCGCACGTGATGAGAATCTTCGTTTCAATGTGAGGAAATCGCGAGAGTGGCTCGATTCTGTCAGGGTTCATCTAGGTGAATTGAGTTCAGAGATGTTCTTAATCTGAGGAGCGTATGGATGATGAAGAGCTGGAACATGCTAAGCAGGCGGCTCGAGATGCAGAGGCCGAAGTGAAGCAGTTGAACATGAAGTAAGAGATTTTCTCTAGGGGGCTTTGCTGGATGATTTTCTTCAGGGTTGATATTTTCTCTCTCTGAACCTTTCCCGTATGTATCTGTTAAAGGAAGGGGACCCTCATGAATTCGAACTTGATGCAAACCCTAGATTGCTTCGTCGGGTATGCGAGTAGGTGAAAACCCCCTTTGCACGGCCTTCACTCTAGAAGCTGTAGAAACTTCGTTTGACATCCAATTTCAGTGGTTGACCCCAACTATCGAACATAAAAGACCTGACTTTCATTTAGAGTAAAATTAGGATTTAGATCTTGTTTTTGTGGTGATAAATCCACGTGAAGTTAAAATCAGAATCCAGATCTACTTAGGAACAATTCCTTCAAGTGTTTTGATGATATCTCTTGGATCGTGTATTGAAACATCATGCCCCTTTTAACACATGGTAGGAGAGACGTAGACGAATATTTTTTTATCAAGGGCGTGTTGTCGAATTATCAACCCATTTGTCCCATTTTGTCGAGTTGGCTAGATGAAGTATGAGGCGGTATGAGCGAAAATAAGCCACAGACTCTTTTTGACCCACCGCAAACCCTAGGTTGTCTCAGCCGTGAATCTTGAGCAGAGAACCAATTCTAATGCGTTTGGGTAATCTCGGTACATGCATCCTTTCTGAAATCCTTATACGGGGTTTTGTAAAATCTAGCTTGCTTGATCGTGATGGAAACCCTAGATGGGTGAGTCCTTCTCTGGATACGACAAATACTGATTTTGATTTGCATAAGTATTTCGGCATCTTTGTCATGGGATTGAGTTCATTCCCGTGGGATAACATCCCGCAATTCTTTGTTAGATATCAAGGGTTGAAGTGCTTGTGCCTGAGTGTCGGCCGTGGGAGCTGAGGCTCGGATAAGATATCAGATTCTCGTTCATACACCTCTAGTGAGAAGTCTCTAACTTGAAGCGTTCTGAATTCTACCAATTTATTTTGCACCAGAATCTCTGGGTTAATGGTGTAAGATTCTTTCATCTAGGAGTTGGATGTTTGAGCCCCCCCATGTTAGTCACAAAGATGCATGATGCATGGTTCTTCGCTAGTACCCAGTTTGTTGTATGAATATGGATTTTCATTGACTCGGGATGCTTGGAAAATGAAATAACACCCTTGTAGTGTATGAGATTGAGTCTTCAAGGTGGGCAAGCGATACTCTATGGGTTGGAGACATCCGTGGAGAATCATATTGAGGTACTGGCCACATGTGACTTCCTGCATAAGGTGAAGCTGTTTTTCGGCCTCTACTAGGTGTCTTGATAAGGATTCATGTGAACTTATGTAGCTGAATCATCTATCGAGATCTGCCTTTTTTCTGGGATATGGTAAACAAAAATTAAGAACAGTGTATGCCATCTAGGTCTAGCAGAACTATGGATGTGGCTGAACAATCAATTCGTGGTGACTTTGTTGATGAGATAGTTCTCTAGAAATATTATAGGCATTTCTTCACGCGGTAGAATCGTGTTTTGACCTGAGGAAGTTGTAAGTGATCATCATATCTTGTCATTTGCTCATCACGTATGACTCTGACTTATGGGATAGCCTGCCGAGCATATATTTTTGAGAGAATAGGCTTTTACTGACAGAACTGTAAGCAACATGTGGCTTGGGGCTACGGTCTCGGATCCTTCCCATGTTTACTTCGGTAATAATTGTTGGTTGCAGCTGTATGTCGAGTAATTATGTTCTATCTGAATTGTTGGCCTCATGAGTATCGATTCAGATTTCTTTTCCCATGATAGATTCGTATGCAAAGATATTATCCTTCTCCGTCTTGGGTGAACTTAGGTTCATCGGAAAATGAAATGTGATAGCTTTTGGTAAAGCTGAACTGGAGGCTCATCGAGGCTTGGACGTAACTCCTAGGTCTAGTTTCTCTTGTTTCTGACAAAATGGGTGTTGAGGTAGCATATCGACTAGCAGTTTTGCGTCTTCGGATAAGGTTGAGTTTCGGTTGAGCCTCGTCTTGGGATCTAGTTTCGCTTCATACTTTGTCGCGTTCTTGTCATGATTCTCTGAAGCAGGAAAGGCGACAAGATGTATCTTTGTTGGCAGTTTATGACCTTATGTGGATCTACAACGCTTTTGACTAGGTCACGAATTTTTTGGAGCCTTTCCAAGTTTCCGCTAAGTTTATCCTGTAGACGACGAGAAGACAAATCTGATGGAAAAAGAGCTAGGTTAATCGGATACAGAATGAAAGAGTTATAAGTAAAATAGTAAAGTGAAGTAAACTTCACGAGTCCCTTGTGATCAGGTTGAGGGCCCTTGACCTAAACGAATTTTGGAGAAAATATTCGTCAGAATCTCCAAGTTTAGAGCGTCATCTGGTCCTTGAGGTCCTTGAGAGTGATAAGGTCGGCTGGATGGTTGTTCCTTGCTCTGTCACATCGTAATGAACTTTATCTTCTCCGGTGAGGTCGATTGCAGTCAAGATCCGGTCAATGCCATTCTCAGCAGTTTTAGTACTCCTTCCTTAGAAAACGTATACTCGATCTATATTTGTTGGATCTATCCCTACTGGTAACTCTAAAGGCGTTTTCAGATAAGTCTGGATGTCGATCTGAGATTTTGCAAGATTCTGTTGAGTCTCCGGGAGTTCTCCTTGGTACTTACCCAAAGTTTTCAAGGATTAGCAGTAGATTTTTGTGAAAATAGGTTGCTAGGGCATTTTGTTATGCAGGATGAGATCCACGTGATACGGGACGCACTAACCTATTCACTAAGGTCAAACTCGAAAGATAAAAAAAAATGCTAGTAGGGATAACTCTCTCAGGTAAGTATGTAATGGATTTATAGAGACTGAATCAATGAAACGTTTTTGTGTTTGGATTGGTAGAATCGTATTCCTTCCTAAGAGACCATGATTGATATATGTAACTGAGTAAACAACCTCCCACTGTGGTCACCAAAATGTAGTTACCTAAAATCGGTGAGAGGCTAAAAGTTAAATTCTAGGGTTTCTGAAAGTGAGTTACGAGAGATTGAGCACGAACAGTCTTTGCCTAAACCACGCACAGTGGCCGCTCAAAGGCTGCTTCAGTCACATGGCAGGAGGCTTAGGGTAGGTCTTAGGGAGGGAAGTAGATGACGAAAGAGATCAGAGAATGCTAGGGTTTGAAGAAGAATTGCTCTGAGAGGTTATGAGAAAGATGATTGTAGCATGAAAAAAATAGAGGACCTATTTATAGCTGAATTCTCTAATCTCAGGTCGGTGAAGATAACGATTGCTTTCCGTGTTGTGCGGAGAAATTCTCCCATCTCTTCAGGAATAGATAGAGATAAACTAGGTTGAGTTTATCTCATTATTCCACCGCCTTTACTCTCTTTTGATGTGAGAAATAAGCCGGGTATTTCTCACACGTGTCGTAGACCGCCAGACCAAAACCCTAATTGTTATCCCCCCATTTGTGTGAAGCTGAGTCAGCCTTTGTGATGATATGTAGAGAGAGATAAATATCCTCTTTAGCCGAGTTGGCCAAGATAAAGATATTCTCCGATCTTTAAGAATGACCAGGATGAGTCACGTGAAAATGCATGAGATTCCTCAGAATTCGTGTGGAGAGTCTGAAAAGGATACTCGATTCCTATATGAGGCTCGTGACTATCACGGGGAATATTCAGCATTGTCTGAGATTTCCCGAGAGATTCGAATATCTATGAGAGTTTGTGGAGAGATATGAATCTCTCTTGGATTTCGAGAAGAGAGATTTGAATCTCTCCGAGATTTATAAGAGAGATTTGAATCTCTCCGGGAGTTTGTGGTGAGATGTGAATCTCTTTGGGATTTTGAGAAGAGATGTGAATCTCTATGAGATTTTGAAGAGAGATTTGAATCTCTCCGAGATTTTGCAGAGAGATGTGAATCTCTCACAGATTTTGCAGAGAGATTTGAATCTCTCCAATATTTTGCAGGGAGATGTGAATCTCTCTGAGATTTTAAGGACGGATCAAAATCTCTACGAAGATTTTCTTAACAGATCCGAATCTCTCTATGGTCAGCTGGGACTCGTCCTGAAGAAAGAGAAAAGGCTTTTTACGCCCGATTAATGTCTTTGCGAGACTTTGTCTCACTTGTCCTAGGAATTATTCAGAAACCTCAGTAAGTTGAGTCAGAGCCTAGAGCAGACATGACCAGTATATCTCGCGATGATGTACTAGGAATCAGTCCTTGATCTCAAATAGGGTGAGTCGTGCTTACCAGAGACATGCATATATCCGCTCCGGGTCATAAGTCCGTCGGGGACACTGTTACGCATCTATAGAGCCTACATGACCATCTGTATCTCGTCGAGGATGTATAATAGGAATCATGGCATCACAATCAGCTGCGTCTCGCGAAGACATGCTGGAATTGTGGTTGTTCTGGTTCATAAGTCTGTCGGGGACGTTTTACGCTCTACAGAACCTATGTGACTAGCAGTATCTCGCGGGGATATGTGCTAGGAATCACGGCATCACGACCAGTAGTGTCTCGTGGGGACGTATACTAGAAATCATGGCTATGAGTGCCTGAGGACCAATGGCTTAATCTCTCCTGTGAGAGTTAAATTCTGTTTATGGTTTTGAAATGACACTTGTGCCCCTTATCCAGATTTCACCATCTACACCTGTTTACCCTTGATTGACCATCGAGGCGGTTTGTATGTTGTTTATTATTTTCTTCCTTATTCTCCGTAGAAGCATTGTTACGGTTTACCCATGTACTATCTTTCTCACTTCTCTATTTATTGACTCCTCTAGTATTACTCTTTATTGTGAAACATTGAGGAAAATGTTAGATTTAAGTTTGGGGGTGAGGGAGAAACCTATAGTGTCACATAGTATTCGATTAGCCTAGCTTACATATTGTTTCTTACCCAAAAGATGGAAATTCGAATTACTAGGGATAACATTCTAGTGAGACATTAGAGAAAAAGACATTATTGAGAAATCATTGACACTCAGGAGAGAGAATCTACCTTTTAGAGGGTAATCATGATAGACCTAACCATCCATGATTGAAAGATAATTAGGCCAGAAGGAAATGCCATAAAGACAAAGCAACCTCACAATGTAGTCTCTCTTAGTAGAAACTTATCATCATCAACAAGCGGAGCGACATCAAAATCTATGAAGAAAGTTGAAGACGTTTAAGGTTTATAAGCAATAATAGAAAGAAAAACAGAATTCAAAATCGAAGTTGAAGACCTATAAGAGCAAAGAAAATCAAACGATGTAAGTGTTGAAGTTCATGATACCAAGACATTACAAGTTGCGAAGATCCAAGTGCAAAAGTCCTTCTCTCATGGCCATATAATGATTATTCTTGTCATTATTGTTTCAAAAAAAAAAACGGAAATAAATAAATTTACATTTAAATTTTGTAGTTAGCTTTTTGTTCAATAAGGCCATGGGGAAGTAGAAATCCATAAAGAAGTTTCAAGCAAGAAATTGAGGTTAACAGTTAATTGTCAAGGTTCTACGAGGTTCGAGAGTTTATCATCAACATTTGAAGCCGAAGAAGACATTGTTTCTACTGAGCACTATGAGAGAGTCGAAGAGAGATGCATATTGGTTGCTTTGTTAGTCCACTTTCCATCTGGCACAAGATTTTTCTAGCATTGGTTCAGCTCCTCACACGTAATTTATCCAGCTGTAGAGCGGATGTCCCTCTCATCTTTATCTCTCTCCTAATCTTATCCAGTTGCAAAGCTGATACGTCTCATAATGTTTATCCGGCTATAGAGCGGATATCTCTTTATCCAGCTGCAAAGCGGAGTCTCCCCTTTTCTTTATTCAGCTGTAGAGCGGATACCTTTGGTTTCTCTTGCATTCTTAGTTACTTGGCGATAGGTTGAGAATATGTTTGTCCGCATAGCTCTTTGGATACTTGTGACCAATTAGAAGTCAAGGTTTTGTGGGTACACCTCTTATAAACCCTCCCGAGACATAACTCGACCACTAGGGCCACCTAGGGGGTTCAAAGGATTGTTTCACAAGCTAAGTGCAATCGCGTTGCCTGCGACAGTGAGTTAGGATTTTTATTTTCTAGATTAGATAATTTGCTCGAGAACTAGCAAATAATAAGTTTGGGGGTATTTGATAGACACATTTTTGTGTTTGAATTGTCCTCAATGTGTGTATTGTTAGTGCTTGATTTTTGTACTAATTATGGTGTTTTTATATGTGTATAGGTGTCTTTGGAGAAATAACTCGTATGGAAAAAAGTTGCTCGAAAAGTGGTATTTGGACCCCTGGTGAAAATTACTAAAGGCACCCCGGAGGAGTGTTAAAGGCGTCCCAGAAAGATGTTGGAAACACCCCAGAAAAAGTGTTTGGGGGACCCCCTAAAAGTGTTAAAGGCACCCAAGATTTTCCTAAAGGTACCCCAAAATTTGTATAGGGGCACCTCCAGTGGATAATCAACACCCACGAATTGGTTAAGGGGCACCTTTCTTTTTTACGTGAAGAACAGATCATGGCGGGAAAAGTTGAATTCAAAATTCAATTTTTGGCAGAATTTTCAGGGATGATTTTTGACAAGATTTAGAGAGACTCAATGCCTGATTTGTTTGGGCCTAATATTTTGGATGAAACAAGTCTCGTATGGGATTCAAAATCGTCTAACTCTGGCTACAATCTCGTGTGGAAGAAAACAGAGGAGTGAAAGAAAACTTGGGTTTTGTTATGGATGAGGCGTGGAGATACCAGCCCTATACGAGTATACAGCATTTTCAACCTATTCTGGAGCATGTAAGGAGTGTGTTTGAAGCAAATCAAGGCTCGGAGGAGATTGAAAAAGGTAAGAAAATATTCTCGAGAATATTTTCCTTAATGCCGAGTAATGGAGAATTATATGGAGTTATGACGGGAGATTTCGGTGATGTGAGGCTATATAAACAGTTGATGAGTAATAGAATGGATTCCGGAGAGTTTAGAGCAACAATAGGGAGGTTTGATCGAGTTGCAGAGAATACTTTTCTGCTGCTGTTGTGAAGAACACGAAGAACAAAGTGTTGCTTAGGACAGTCATTTTTGCTACAGTGACACCGACAGTTTACTTTTATCGTTCTCTGTAACAGTTGAGTTTGTAACAAATATAATTGTTACAAATCCGGTTTTATCATTTTTTTTTTTCTCCCATTTCATTATTTGTGAACACATTTTGAGCAATGAATTCATATTTTGAGTATGTTTCCATGATGATGAGCTAATTCTCGCATAACCAAAGCAATGGAGGAAGCTATTTATGCATGAATAATTGGTAAGTATTTATTTTCTCTAATTTATATTTTATAATTCACTCAATCACTGCTTTTGCAGAGTTCTAAATTGTTTGCATAATTTTCTTAATTACTTGCGATTCAATTTGATAAGTTATACCTTTGTTTAATCAATTGATAATCTATGCTTAGGGAATACAATTAATATTTGAGAATATGTCTGATTATTTGTGAATTAAGAAATAAAGGACTTAAAAGATAACTAGAGGTTTGGATTATTTACCATCATTCATTCATGTGTAATAGTGGAATCTAGTGTCTTGGTTATTTTTAATATCTTGAAATCAAATTTTTAATTACATTTTCTATATTTTTAAGTATTTTAAGTCTAAAATCTATTGCTTTCACAAGTCTTGAACGAATCATCTTACTACAACACCATTGAAATCCCATCACAACTCTAATACTAAATTCGATCTGCACCTAGTTTGCCACCGGCATCGTTAAATCCAACTTGAACTCTCTAACAATTAAGAAACCCAATCGTTGTTCTCTAGGACGTCTAAGTTCAGTTATTCATGTAAGAACTCTGTATGTACGTAGACTTAGCGACAAGTATACCATGTGACTTACAATAAAAAGTTGAAAAAGCAGAAAAATTTATGAATCTAAATGCTTAAACACTCCCCCACACTTAAACTTTACACTGTCGTCATTGTAAATTGAGTCATCCAAAGTAAGTCAAGGTGGGAAATCCTAACATGATATGTGATAAGAAATTAAAAAAAAAAAAAAAAAAAAAAAAAAGTTCAAAACAAGACAAGAAAAAAAATATGAAAATAAGACAAGAGATACTTAACCAATGGGTTGCCTCCCATGTAGCGCTTGGTTTTAAGTCGTCAACCCGACTATCTCCTTGTTTGCTAAGACTCCTACAGAAGGGGTACTTCCACAAGGTTAACTCATTCCACAACTTCCGAAGAGAAGTTCTCATAATATGGCTTCAACAGATGCTCATTTACTTGAAGTTCATTTCTTGTAGCTAAACTACAAATTTCTATTGCACCGTGAGAAAACACATTAATTACAATAAAAGGTTCAATCCAACGAGACCGTTATTTACCCGGAAACTATTGCAAACCAGAATTAAACAAAAGCAATTTCTGCCCAATAGAAAACTGTTTGAAATGCTTTCTTCTTTTCCTTGTAAATACATGAGCTTTCAAATGCATCATTACGAATCTCTTCTAGCTCTTGGAGTTGTAACTTCCTTTGACTTCCAGCACATTCCATCTCCATATTTTATTATTTAATCGCCAAAAACGCATTATGCTCAATTACAACGGTTAGGTGAGCAGGTTTACCGTAAACAAGCCTAAAAGGAGACATCCCGGTAGGTGTCTTGTAAGTGGTTCTATAAGCCCAAAAAGCATCATTGAGTCGCGAACTCCAATCTTTCCTTGTTGGGTTCACCGTCTTCTTTAGAATGGACTTCACCTCTCGGTTAGAAACCTCGGCTTGTCCATTTTTTTGGGAATGGTAAGGTGATGCAATCTTGTGCGACGCATTGTACTTCCTTAACAAGCTTTGTAAGAACCTGTTTTTGAAGTGTGAACCCCCTTCGCTAATTATAGCTCTTGGAATTCCAAACCTTGCAAAAATATTTGCTTGTACAATATCTGAAACCACTTTAGAATCATTAGTCTGGGTGGCCTTAGCTTCCACCCATTTCGAAACATAGTCAACAACAAGCAAGATATAAAAATTTCCACTAGAATTGACAAAACAGGCTCATAAGATCAATTCCCCATACATCGAAAACCTCAAAAAGTTGAATAATAGTTTGTGGCATTTGATTTGGAGCACCTAGATTGCCTGTTCTTTGGCATCTATCACATGTAGTAAAAAATGCGTATGCATCCCTGAACAAGGTTGGACAAAATAAACCACATTCAAGTACCTTGAGAGCCGTTCTCTTGCTCCCAAAGTGTCCTCCACAAGCATAGGAGAGGCAAAAGACAAGATAAAATGAATTTCAGATTCTGGAACGCACCTTCGTATTACTTGACCACTACAATGTTTCCATAAGTATGGATCATCCCATATATATTGGTTTCCTATTTTCTTAAGTTTGTCTCTCTTAGCACGAGAAAAGTTTCTTAGGATTTTCTTAGACACCAAGTAATTAAAAATATCAGCATACCATGGTTCCACAAAGGCAGAATAGTTGCACATTCGGAAAACTTTCACACAAAGGGATAGCTTCCTTGTCCACAACAAGATGGATCAAGTGATTCGTAATGTGTTCTCAATTCCTTTATTGTCTTTGATCTCTATATCAAACCCTTGTAAGAGTAGAAACCATTGTGTTAGAGCATTGCTCGGTCGAACTCACAAGTGTTTCTATCTCAAGCTTGTTGTCAAATTTAATGGTCAAAAGTATATCTTGATTTCTAGTATACAATTAGTTAAGTCTCGGATTATGATGGAAGTGTAGTTGAGAAACGGACATCACGGCAGTCATCATTGCGTTCTACCGTTTGAAAGCGAAGATCAACCGAATCTTTTGGAGAACTTCTTCAACAAAAGGTAAGTGAAGACTGAACCAACTATTTCTCAAGTTATATTAATCTTTCTATCTATGAGATGTTGTCGCGTAACTAATTATACTATCGTAAGCATATCAAGAATTTCGAGTCAAGTTTATCTTGTAATTATTCCTCGAAATATATATGACCAAGCTTAATGAACATTTGTTCATACTTGATGAATTTCGGTTAAGGACAATTTATTGTTCGTAACCTAAATTATGATTCAAGATTATCATACCAAAATAGCATGGAATAGTGATATGTGTCATTAATGTTATTCGGGAATGTTTCGAATTGATCTAGAGAGAAATATATAACTACTATAATTTTCGGATACATGACAATATGCATACCAGTCTTACAAACTGGGAAATCTGTTATAGGTCCGGAACCGTAGTACATGTTCCTAGTACATGTACCTAGTACACGTACCGTAGTAGCTATATGTCGACAACAACTTTTCGGTACGCATACCAGTATGCATACCTTAAAAAGTCTGTGAACTCGTGAACCTGGAACGGTACGCAGACCAGTACGCGTACTGAAAAAGAACTGTCGGTTTTGGAACCAATGTGGTATCCATACCCGGTAGACATAGCGGAAAAGTTCTGTATACTCTGTAACTCTAATTTGTCTTAAGGGTATACATATCCAATACACGTACCATGACAAATATGTTCACGAACAAGGTTTAAGTACACGTACTTGCCTTATCGAATAATTTCAAATGCACATAAAATTATTTCTGTGAGATAATTAGCATTTGAACAATCTCTAAAGACACTATAGACATATTTGATCAGATGATTGTGACTCAAAATTAAAGTCTTAAGTGTTATATGAAAATGGTCAAGCTTATAGTTCAGTTGGCTAGTTTTGGATAACCATTCATGTACTCTGTCTTTGTACACGGTTCGGTTACGGTTCTTCCTAACGAGAGTGTATATCTTGTTATGTAAATCAGATTCAAAGATTCATCTAACGGTGGTATTGTTTGCTTGGTTCCAAAGTTATCTTAAATTAAACCTAAAGCAATCTATGCTTTGAAAAGTCTATAAAAGGGGAATCTTAAACAACTGGGATGTTTTAATCCCGACACTAATTTTGTGTATCTTAGATGTAAACTAGAGTCATCCTCTTCCTAAAACCCTTTTAGGGTTTATCTACTACAAAGAATTCATAGGGATTCGTGTAGCCAAGTCCAACTATTGTTTGTCTTGATAGCTCGAGTATCCTGGTCTTGATTGATTGTTGAGCTTGCTCCATCAATCAGGATAGATAGAAATCATCAAATTTCTATTCGTCTCAGACTTTGTTGATCCCATAAGTTTAATACTTGTGAGGTGAATAATAATCTAGACTGCTCTTTGGGAAGCATAAGTCCGGATTTTGAGGTTAGATAAACTTTGTCTATTGCTATCGATTTCCAGTCTCACCTTGATTAACGATCAAAAAGGAAATCCCAAAAATAGGCTTATATGTGGGAGGCAGATTATTGGTTGAAAGTCTTCAATTGAGTTGAAGCAACTCTTAGGTTATAAAGGACGTCAGCTAAGGGAATCATTTACGCATAGTCCTGTTGGGATTCAAGAGGCGTAAGGAGCGCGACTGTAACTGAATTGCTGCGAGGGTTTAATTCGGTCTCAACTACATTCTAGTCTAAAGTTAATTGGTAGTAGGCTAGTGTCTGTAGAGGCTTAATACAGTTTGGTTTTCAATATGGACTAGGTCCCGGGGTTTTTCTGCATTTGCGGTTTCCTCGTTAACAAAATTTCTGGTATCTTTGTTTGTTTTTTCCGCATTATATTGTTTATCTTTATAATTGAAATATCACAGGTTGTACATAAATTAACCAAAGTAGATACGTCAATCCTTGTTTGTTGTATACGACTTGATTGATTACTTGGAAATTGATCTTTGGAATCACCCAAGTACTCTCACACGTAAATCAGGTTCACGGACTAGTCTATGTATACTTTCTGATTGTGAGAGAAAAAGATATACCTCTAGATATTATTCCTTGATTGAGATTCATTAAGTTGAACTCTCAGAATTGTATTTAAGTTTGTCCATACAGATTGCCTAAAAAAAAGTTGGTGGTGTTTTTGGTAAACCCACGTTTTCAATTAGTATCAGAGCAGGCAAACACGTTTAAGATATAATAAGTCTGTGTTTGAAGCAATCTGACTATATGGACAAGAGTACAATCTCGATAAACATAACGCCAATATTTGATGATTCGATTTACTTATGGTGGAAAATTGCTATGCGTTCCTTTTTACAAGCCCGTGACTTTGAGACATGGAACTTGTAGTTATTGGATACGATGTGCCGACAGTTGTTAGAGACGGAACCTCTGTTGCGAAGCCATTAGGAGAATATAGTGATACCGAGATAAGTGTTGTAAAGAATAATTCTGACGGGTTAAACGCTATTATCCATGCCATAAGCCCAGATCTTCAGCACCATGTGACTTCGTGCACTTGGTCTAAAGATGCTTGGGATATCTTAGAAACCGTATTCGAAGGAGATACCTCAAAGAAAGAAGCTAGGCGTCAAAACCTAAATTCTGACTGGAAAAATCTTCGTATGTCTGATGAAGAATCATTTGATGAGTTTAATCAAAAAGTATCTGGAATTGTTAATGCATGTTTTGCATTAGGGAAGATCATTCCCAAAAAGGACATTGTGATGAAAATTCTCCGATCTTTACCAGCAAGATACGAGTCTAAGAAACATGCCATCATGGAAGGAAATAACCTTCAAACTCTTTCCAGAAATACTCTAGTTGGAAAGTTAAAGATCTTTGATCATGAACTACAATCCAAAGCCGGAAAGGATATTGCGTTCAAGGCACTAAAAAACACTAAAACTCTTAAAAGTGAAAGTGTAGATAACTCTGTGAATAATCTTGTTGATCCCGATTTCTCAGATGAAGATCTTGATAACTCAGTTTCATTGATCACAAAACAGTTTAGAGAACTTCTTAGGAAGATAAATAATCGATTCACTAGAGAAAAACCTCATATGTCAGCTAGGCCACATAATCGTGTTTCTGTCAAAAACAGAGATTCTGACGATACTGATGATGGGGATATGCCACAGTGCTTCAAGTGTAAAGGGTTCAGTCACTTTTCTAATGAGTGTCCAAATCGTAAGAAATACACTGGCAACAAGAGTCTTGCTACAACACTTGATGAGACATCTGATCGTTATGATTCCGAAGAGGATGATGGATCAAGTGTAGCACTCTTCTGCAAAATTATCAATTTTGATGAATGTAGCAATACTCATATCGATCTTGATAATTTAATTGATGACTCTTCATTAAAAACATTGGAGGATGTTATGGATTTTTCGTGTACTAATGAAAACTTTGTTAATGATTCAGGTACCTTGTGTTTAGCTGCTAACACCATTCCTGAATCAATCTCCAAATCGACATGTCCTTATTGTACCATTGAGGGTCACAGACTCACACAATGTTTTAAGTACAAACACAAACTAAGGTATGTCAACAACTGCAACGAAGGTCTAGTCGTTTGGAAAATGTGCTTAAACTTGTTCAAAAGTCCAATCTTGAGGTGCGTAAAGTTCGCTCTTTTTCTTCTAAAAGATTGATTGATTCTAAGGTTAAGGTAAAATCTCAAACGAAGAGAAGAGTCCGGACTAAATGTCTCGTAAATAAGGATATTACAAATTCCAAGCAGGAGTCTAGTGGTGAGCAATCTAATGCCCACCTTAACACAATTTTAATTGTGTTAAAAAAGTGTATCTTGTCTTATATGCCCTTAAAAGAGACAAGAACCGTGCACATAAGGGCTTTGGATCAAATTTGAATATTATTACTTGGATGTTTATCTTTTATTGTTCATCTCAATCTATGTCTTAAGTAATGGTATTGAAAATTTCGATCTATGAGGAAGCTTAAGGAAGGATAAAAGTGACATTTCAGTCTACTTAGGTTTTATGTATCTTTTCTAGTCTGTGAACTTTTAATGTTCCGAAACCCTACACGGTAAATATCTTCTACTTCAAGACTCATATCTCTTTCACAAGAAGTTTTTGCTTGTTGAGAAATATATTTGTGTTTCACAAATCCATTTTATTCTTAGGAATTATGGAGACTCCAAGCACAACATCTTCTCATGAAATCTATGCTCCAATGGTTGTTGATACTCATCCAACTAAAAAGGAACAAGAGATGTCATATCCTTTTGACTCATATCTTAAGAGGAAAAGGAAGAATAAGAAGAAACCTAGAGCGGATCGCTCCAATATGAAAAGGTTTGAAACTCTTCTTGAAGAACTTAAGAAAACCAAGAATGAGGTGCAGGGACTGAAGATGATTCTACAAAAATATCTTAAACTACAAGAAGCACTTGTCAATCAACAACCTACCAGGTTTGCAAGAACTAACTCTTTCATTCATGAACCGTATGTTCCTATGCCCGTCGTTGATAAGGAGTTTGGAGATGATAAAGATTTTTCAAAGATTTTAAATACTAGGAAACTTCTTGTGAGAATTTATTCTTGCTTTTGAGAAGGATAACTAGGGTTTGGTATAGCATAAATTGTGATTACACAAGCTATTTCCAACAATTTTCATCTTGCATGTTTCTAGGTTTATTTATTTAAATTCTAGAGTTTTTGGAAGATGAACTTGCAGTGCGTAATCATGTTGGCTCAAAAGTTAAATCTATTATTTTTTTTATAAACTAAAAATATAACAAACTCTTTGAAAATTTTCTCGCAGTATTGATCTACTCGTAATCACACTTCTGTGTTATTAATGTACTATGCACTCCGTAAGATTTTCTTATGTTGAATCATACCGATTAGAATTATCTCTTTGTTCGTAACTGGCGTTGAGATTAATTTAAGTCGATGTTCAGGATACAAATCCATGTGATTTGTTAATGTCCGACAAAATCCTTCTTTTTCACGAAAGTAAGGTCACTCATGTTGTTCTCTTGGGAATAATAACATCAAATGGGGGAGAGTTCTTAAATGAACTTGTGCTTAATTGTTATATCTTTGTGGGGTGTGTGGCTGTAGAATTTAAAGGGGATGCTTGTATCTTAAATCTCCTAGATGAGCGCTAAGTATTTCATACTATGTGAAATAATCTAAATAAATTTTATATAAAGAGTTACATATTAACTATGTTATTATGTATTATCTCTATCTTCGTTAAATCTTGAAGTATGTTTTGGTTGAATTCATTACGATCCCATGATTTTCGTACCTTTGCCAATTTTTATTGACAAAAAGGGGGAGAATTAATTAGTAGTTTCGCACTACATACATATGGTTTACGGATCATTATGTAACAGGGAGTGAATCAATAATCTATAGGTTTCACCTATTATGTAAAAGATGTAAGTATTAATTAAGGGGGAGAAATATATCACCGTAGTATTACTTCAAAGTTGTGATACAATCAACTTTGGAGAGGATAATAATACCATGTTACTGTATAACGACGTTTGAAAATAATTGTTTTCAAAGTTGTTATCGCTACATATACGGATCTTCAACAATACCGATACTGAGTTGAACACGTTCAGATTCATTGCAACTTGAAGTAACGAAGAATTCAAGGAGTTGAAGAGACCAAGGAAATCAAGGCATGATGGATTCAAGGAGTTTTTGAAGCTTTATTTATGGCTCTCTGGATTCTAATATTAGAAAAGAACAATGAGACTCTATGACTTCTATTAGAAAATTATTATAACTTTCCTTGGGCTATTATAGGAGATCTAAACTTCATTATTAGCCAATGTGAAAAGGAGGGAGGAAATAGTATAAGTCAAACTCAACTTGATAAGTATAAAGAAATTTTGGATGATGCTAATCTGCATTCTATGTCTTTTATACGAAACCCATTTACTTGGACAAATATGATAAATGGAGAGGAACTTACCCTAGAAATACTAGACAGAGTAGATGCCAATATTGATTGGATGAACAGTTTCCCTACTGCTGTAGTCCACCATCTTGTCCCTATGGCTAGTGATCATTGCCCTATCCTTCTCACAACTGCTCAAAATGGTAGGAACACTAGTAAACCATTATTTTTTATCCATATGTATTTATAGTTTTGTCACTAAAATTGACAAAGAGGGATATTGTTAGAGCATTGCTCGGTCGAACTCACAAGTGTTGCTATCTCAAGCTTGTTGTCAAATTTAGTTGTCAAAACTATATCTTGATTTCTAGTCTCCAATTAGTTAAGTCTCGGATTAGGATAGAAGTGTAGTTGAGAAACGAACATCACGATAGTCATCATTTCATTCTACCGTTTGAAGGCGAAGATCAACCGAATCTTTTGGAGAACTTCTTCAACAAAAGGTAAATGAAGACTGAACCACCTATTTCTCAAGTTATATTCATCTTTATATCTATGAGACGTTGTTGCGTAACTAATTAGACTATCATAAGCATATCACGAATTTCGAGTCAAGTTTATCTTGTAATTAGTCATTGACATATATATGACTAAGCTTAATGAACATTTGTTCATACTTGATGAATTTCGGTTAAGGACAACTTATTGTTCGTAATCTAAATTATGATTCAAGACTATCATTCAAAAATAGCTTGGAACAGTAATATGTGTCATTGATGTTATTCGGAAATGTTTCGAATTGATCTAAAGAGAAATATAAAACTACTATTATTTTCGGATACAAGACAGTATGCATACAAGTCTTACAAACTGGGAAAACTGTTATAGGTTCGGAACCGTAGTACATGTACCTAGTACACGTACCGAAGTAGCTATATGTCGACAACAACTTTTTGGTACGCATACCATTATGCATACCTTAAAAAGTCTGTGAACTTGTGAACCCGGAACGGTACGCAAACCAGTACGCGTACTGAAAAAGAACTGTCGGTTTGGAATCAGTGTGGTATCCATACCCGGTACATATACCGCAAAAGTTCTGTATGTTATGGAACTCTAATTTGTCTTAAGGGTACACATACCATGACAAATATGCTCACGAACAAGGTTTAAGTACACGTACTTGCCCTGTCGAATAATGTCAAATGCACATAAAATTTATTCTGTGAGATAATTAGCATTTGAACAATCTCTAAAAACACTATTGACGTATTTGATCACATGATTACGACTCAAGATTGAAGTCTTAAGTGTTATATGAAAATGATCAATCATATAGTTCAGTCGTCTAGTTTGGACTAACCATTCATGAACGTTGTCTTTGTACACAATTCGGTTACGGTTCATCCTAACCAGAGTGTATATCTTGTTATGTTAATCAGATTCAGATATCCATCTAACGATGGATATTGTTTGCTTGGTTCCAAAGCTATTTAAGCTTAAACCTAAAGCAACCTATGCTTTGAAAAGTCAATAAAAGGGGAACCTCAAACAACTAGGATCTTTGAATCCCGACACTACTTTTGTGTGTCCTAGTTGTAAACTAGAGTCGTCTTCTTCCTAAATCCTTTTTAGGGTTTAGCAACTACAAAGACTTCATAGGGATTCATGAAGCCAGGTCCAGTTATTGTTTATCTTGATAGCTCGAGTATCCTGATCTTGAATGATTGTTGAGCTTGCTCTATCAATCAAGATACATAGAAATCATCAAAGTTCTATTCGTCTCGGACTTTGTTGATCCCACAAGTTTAATACTTGTGAGGTGAATGATAGACGCATCTATGTGTCTATTTTCATCTCGATTTTCAATATTGTTAGTACCCGTTTTTGTACTTATTATAGTGTTTTATGTGTGCGCAGGTATTTTTGGCAAATAAACATTTTTGGAAATATCGCCTCGAAAAGTTGTTAAAGGCACCCAGATGAATTGTTATTGGCACCCATAATTAGGATAAGGGGCACTCTAGTTAATAAGGGGCACCCCACTGCTATTTGCACCCCAAATTTTCTATTTATACCCCAAGTGATAAAGGCGCCTGAAAATTGGATAAGGGCACTTCATCTTCATTGTTTAAATATCCGGTTTTGGCGGGAAAAGTTACTTCTCGTCTGCAGAATTGTCTGGATCGAATTTGGGGAGGATTTAATCGGATTTTCTTGTTGGATTGGATTTGTGTTTGCCTGTAAGGACTAAACAGGGTTTGGGATTGAGTTATAACCGGAAACAAAGAAGACTTTTGCATAATCTCGATAAATCAGGGCTTGAGAGATACTCAGGTTGATTCTGGATGGGATTTACGTGGATTTTCTATTGGATATGGATTGGTATTCGTTTGTTGCGATTATACAGGCCTGGTAAAAGGCTTTGATTCGAAGAACGAGATTTTCCACGTAGGTTTCCTAAAACAGGGAGGTTGTAGTTACTGGGATTCTCTGTGATAAGTTAGGGAGTTTCGTGAAGAAAAAGGGAAATATCTTCTCTGGTTATATTGCGCTCTATGTTTGGGCTGAGTTTGGACTGGATTCAGAGACGCGTACAAGAGATAAAAGGGGAAAGATCCCGTGGCTTGGTAAGAAAGAAACAGAGGTGATAATTGAGATATTCTTGAGAGATTTTCGACCTGTGAGGTATATATATGTTGATGCGAGTCACATGAAAGGGTATCAAGGCTTTGGGGAGTTGCAGAACGTGAAAAACTCGTTGCAGAGACGATTTCACCATATGCAGAGAAGACACAGTCGAGAGGAAGAAGAAGACTGGAAACCGTTACCTATTCTTTCAAATTTAATATATTTGTAACAGTTTTCCAATAATTATTTCTATGAGCGTTTCTCTGTAACAGTGGGTTCTGTTTACAAACACATTGCTTTATATTTTCTTCATCCTTTTAATCAACTTTTGAGCTATGAACCAATATTTTGAGCAAGTGATTAATATGAGGAGCTAAACCCCATTGCTGAGGCGACGGAGGAAGCCATTTTTCCAATTATTATGTCGTAATTTCTATTTAACTTAATTTTTGCAATTTCTTATATGATTATTGCCTTGAATTAATATTGCAGTTGTGATTTCTTTTTATAGGGTTCTTGATGTTCTATGTTTTGGATTTACAATTGTTGCTTTGAAAATCTACTTTTGCGATATTAGAATCACTTTAAACGAAAAGAATTGCATAAATATTATATGGGTTGTGGATCAGCCAGCCAATCTCCCCAAGGTGAAACATGCTTGGATATGGGTGTTAGCACGCCCTGCTTGCCGTAAATCATGGAAGTAAAACCAGACCAAATGGTTCCGGTTTTGTTCAAAACCAGGTTATTGAATGACTTGCGCTGAATTTTAATAGTCCAGAAGTACAGTATCTAATCTAAAAAGGAAAGAAAAACAGCTTAACTATTTGTTCCAAAGTTTGATTTATCGGTAATCATGATGTTAAAATATAGAGATTGTTAGAAGAAAATGAGTATTTCTCTTACTGTTATGTCCTTTAATCTTCATGAAGATCAGCCAGAAAACAGTCCAAATTCATGGGAGAAAAGAAGAGATTTGTGCATAAGTGTCATTACAAGTTATTCCCCACTCATTCTTTGTACTCAGCAAGGTATCACTCAAAGCTTTTCCACTAAGTTGGACTTCAAATTGTTGATCTGGGTTTTGAATGCATTTTTCATTATGGGTTTTACTTCTTTTTTAGGTTTGAAGTCACAGTTGGAGTTTCTTCAGCAGGGTTTACCAGGTATCTATTTATTTGCTGTTGAGACTTGTTATGTGATTTGGGTTTTGGCTCATTTTAAACTAGTTGTTACACTATTACATTACATGAAGAAGGAACTTGAACTTATTTTATGAATACATGGAACATCAGGAGATTAAATGAACATGTTATAGTAGTGGCATACCCTTTATTTGTGTAAAAGTCATCCAGATACTGAGTAACTTATGCTTCAGAACAGAAAAAAAAAAAGTAACTTATCACATCAATACTAAATTTGACTAACCCTCACGTTATAGTTCAGAGAGCCTTTGTAATTAGAAGTGATCACATCAATTAGTAGAATGGACCAATTAAGGTTGGTTGACTTACTTCCACAGTCCATACGGGGACCAGATTAGTCAAGCTTCTACTGTGGTTAGATGAGAAATCACCCTCTAAACAAAAATATAGGAGTTCGTAAAAACAAAGCCCTTCAAGTGTAAGTGATTCTTTGGTGTCTCATCTTATAGGTGAATGTCTGAATAGAATTTTATTCCATTTAGGATGTAACTAGGATTAAAATAACGTTATCCGCACTGATACTCCAATACGCATTTGGAATTGTTTGTACAAAATAAATAAATTAGTTGAGGTGGTTATTGGAGCTTAAGAACCAATACATTGCTCGCAACCATGAGTTTTTGACTCTTTGTTGCTACCTGAATCCATACAAATATTCACTTATGATCAGTTTGATATTTATAATCTAAATATACCTAGTTGCCTCAGCACTGAAGATGCTGATATTTTCTCAGCACATACTTCTTCAGTCCAGTATCCTTCGTTCAATAACTGCTGCTCTTTTTATCACTAGAATCATCAATATTGCGGTTGTAGTGTTATGCTGTACAGTAGGTGTGTGTGCTTTCACTTGGCTAACCGACTAATAGAGCGGACAGTCCAACACTTTCTAGTGCACCAACGCAGTCAAAAATGTTCTTGCAAGTGCGGCACTCAGTAATAGGTTCGCTGAGGGACATGCCTTCGTCATGTTCCCGTTGTTGTGTATGCAGTGGTATTAAGTAACTTTAAGGTAGACAATTTTCCTTACGTTGTTCTTTGTCTTTTTTTCTTATTTGAATAATCATCTTCTTAAGGTGATTGTTTACGGCCATAAGAACAAAACAGCTATTAAAAGTGTCTGTTTGTGCCAAGTCATATAGATAGTCTGAGTGATACTTCAACCCAGCCAATCACTATAAAAAGTTCACTATACAGATCTCTAAAACTGGTTTATTGTTTCTGTAAACCTGACAAGCCACTTTGTGATTGGCTGTCAGATCTGCATAAACAAACAAACCATTTGTATTGCATGGTTTGTCGAAAGCTAAGTAACTTACAATGTATGTAATATGTAAAAATTGGGCATAAATGAATACTAATGGGAATAGTAAGTGAAACTAGATATGTATTGGCTTTTAGTAACAGTATCTGTTAACTATACGTAACTTTTCGTTCCACAACAGTTCTCCTTGAAAACTAAACTAAATGGCTCACATATTTTTGATTCCCTCAGATGAGCTTGTTAATGAGTTTCTTAGTATGTTCTGCTTCTGTGTGTTGATTTATAGTATACTATCAAGGTCAAGGCTTGATAGGACTGCCACCAGGGCTCACTAAAGTAAACAGTTAAACAGGTTGAACATGATTTATTTATGATTGGGATGAAAAAGGTGAAACTTGATATGTATTGGCTGCTGACAATTTCAGGATTTGAATGTAATCTCTTGTTAGATGTAAAATGTGTTAGCCGGAAAACTTCTAAGTTCTCTCGTGAAGACCATAGGCCTGTTTCTAGCCTAATGTTTAGTATCCAGTTAGTAAAATGATCCCTTAGCAGCTCTTTTTGTTATAGTTATTAACATCATAACATGGACCGAAAATGATATCTTCCTGAAGTTGTTCTTTCTTTCACATCTAGTAATAATTTAATAATGAAAGTCCCTTATCATCCTAAATTGTAAGAGTTCTGATTCTGGATTCGAATGTATATTATGAAGATTATGATCAATTTGGGATATCTAGAAAGGGATCTCAGGACATCTCGGATGAGCATTGTAGCATCTTCTATGACAAGGAAAAGGTATTCTCAATTTCTGTAATGGGTTACTGTGTGTTGTAACCTCAATGGTTACTAAGAAGGTTAATGATGAAAATTATGTGTCCCATATGAAGGTAGAGCTTTTGGAAGGTGGTACATTTTGGTTGTCAGAGTCACCCTCAGTTCCAGGAAGCATGTCCTGGGGGTCCGCTGTTCCGTGTATTGCAACTTGGGCTATATCCTTTTAGTTTCCTGTGTATTCAGTTATTTTAGTTCATGTTATTGCTAAACATCTCTAATAGAATGTAACATGAGGTCATGAAAATAAAACTATAAGTGCCACTTTGTGTGAATTCTACTTGCAGATGATTCTGATTTCTAATGGTTCTCTTTCCTTGACATGATTTCTACACATTCCAACTCAAGGGAGTTGAACAACCAGGTTTTTCTTTCCAGATAGTAAATACAAACATGGATGAGTTAAGTCCTCATGCTCGTAGACGAAGTGCTTTGCTGACCTGGCAGCATATAGCGTCCTTGCCTCCTACCTTACCAGTGGTATACTGTGGAGGATTCAACACGCAAAAAGAGTCAACAACAGGGCGATTTTTACTTGGAAGATCAAGGTATCATCAAACTTGAAAAGCTAGTACTCAGTTTTCATGATGTATGGCACATTAAATTGAATTAGATCCTCATTATGTTAAGGCTTTCCAATAAGCAAATAGCAGCCGATTCTAAAGTGGCTTCAACATGGTGTCAGAAGTTTTAGAAAGGGGTGATTTTTGTATGATGCTCGTTTAATTTGATAGGATACAATTCATACCCGGGTCATCTTTTTGTGGGAGAATCCAGTAACTAGGTTGTGAGTAAGAAAAATGAGAAAGTCAGCTTGTATTATGATCCTAGCTTTCTTTTTTGTAAATTGCATGTTACTTGACTTATGGCAGTGTTTCCATAATTTGAAAACTGGTTTGATTGCAGGGAGCATGGTGTTGTTGGAGATATGAGGGATGCTTGGCCTAGTGCGCGAGTGAGGAAAAATGTGTCGTTGATACATACTTATCACGGGTTTAAAGGTACTTCTTCTCTTAGCAACAAATGTCCAATCTTAACACATGGACGGAGTAAAAAGAAATAAACAAGAAAAATAGAAAAATGAGGCGGTAAGAAACTTGACAAGTTTTGATATGATAATGCAGGTGACAAACAGGGAGCTCGTGAATTCCTCAAGTTAATGTATAGAGCTCTTTGTCTCTGTTGGGATCGTCAGACACAAGATCTGCACATAGACTGGGTTCTGTTTAGAGGCCGATCTTTAATCCCTGTATCATCTGAGGTGGTAAATGATCACATCGATGGCATTTATCCTTCCTCTCATTATCCAGTATTCGCTGAATTTATGCTTCCTCGTTCAGTGAGATTGCTTGAACCACCACCCGTTCAATCAGAAGAACCATAACATCCATAAGACCGACATTGGATGATGTTGCTTCGGTTTGCTATTTTTTCAAGGCTGTTGAGTGTTAAATGCATTGGTTACTCGGTCTAGGTTTTGTTTTGTTCATCTGTGTAACTGTTTATGTACCAAGTTTGCAATATTAAGATTTGGCTGATAGGTGTTGAATAAAATACGACTACCCTTGTGGATTATGTAAAAGCTTACTATTTGAGACACTTGAGACACTATGGTTACTTGGCTACTGTTACAACTAAATGGGTCCTTGGTTCCTTGATTGCATTAGGCAATCTAAAATTAAAAAACTCCAGTTCATGTTTACATGTTCTGATAATCAATGGGTTGGATTTTATCCGGTCATTGCCTTGTGCTTTGATTCATACCCTAGATGTTTAGTCCCCTCCTTTGCGAGAAAGAAGGTTTTCCGAAACAGTTTATAGCTCTGAAGAGATTGATTGGATAGGAAAGAATTGGTGGAGATACTACAACTTGTATGGCTTTTTTATGGTAGGAAATACCAATAGGTCCTAGAAATAATATATTAAGAGAGTTTGATCTAGTTGACTGAGTCAACTGTCTGTTTGGTCCATCTTCAAAATATATTTTACAGTTTGGTCCTAGAAATTATGGTTTGGTCCTAGGATGACATCATGGATGATGTAATTGTCATTGTGTGGTGACAGAAATATCCTTTTGGGACCATATATATAGAAAAAAAACCTAGAAAATATCTTATTTTCAGATTTACTTTCTCTCTCTTCCTGTTTTCAGATCTAGTTTCTCTCATTTTCTCTCCTTTATCCATTTTTTTCCTGCTAGTGATGAAGAAGATGAAGATGATGATGAACAATTCTCTCTTCTCTCCATTTTTTTCTCTGCTAGTGATGAAGAAGATGAACGATGATGATGATGATGAATACGATGAAGTTTTGCGTTTTATTTATTTTTTGATGTTTGCTGCTGTTTTGATGATGAAGACGGTGATGTTAAAGATTCTGCTGCTATTTATGATGATGATGAACCTTTATCATCTTCAAATGCTTGGGTAAGTTTCGGATCTACAAAAGAACCTTGAAATGCTTTGATTTCTTCATCTTTTTCTTTTTCTTCATCATCACTTTGGATCTGCTGCTGTTGTTGTTCGTGTTGTTGTTGAAGACGATGAAGATGATGAAGATGAGTTGCCGCTGCTGATGAAGAAGATGAAGATGACGAAGTTCATTTCTGGAATGAACTCTGGTTTGTGATGAAGATTTTGATGTTTTTTCGTCTATTGTTGTTGCTGATGATGGAGACGATAAAGATGAGTTGCTGCTGCTGATGAAGAAGATGAAGATGACGAAGTTCATTTCTGGAATGAACTCTGGTTTGTGATGAAGATTTTGATATTTTTTCGTCTGTTGTTGCTGCTGATGATGGAGACGATGAAGATGAGTTGCTGCTGCTGATGAAGAAGATGATGATGACGAAGTTCATTTCTGGAATGAACTCTGGTTTGTGATGAAGATTTTGATGTTTTTTCGTCTCTGTTATTGCTGCTGATGATGGAGACGATGAAGATGATGAAGATGGGTTTCTGCTGCTGATGAAGAAGATGAAGATGACGAAGTTCATTTCTGGAATGAACTCTGGTTTGTGATGAAGATTTTGATGTTTTTTCGTCTCTGTTGTTGCTGCTGATGATGGAGACGATGAAGATGAGTTGCTGCTGCTGATGAAGAAGATGAAGATGACGAAGTTCATTTCTGGAATGAACTTTGTTTCTTTTTTCTCTGCTGTTGTTGAAGATTTGGGTTCATGTAAAGAATGAACTATGTTTTTAGATCTTGAATTACTAAGTGTTCATGTAAAGAATGAACTATGTTTTTAGATCTTGAATTACTAGGTGTTCATGTAAAGAATGAACCGTGTTGAAGATGAACTCTGTTTTTTAGTAGGTGTTCATGTAAAGAATGAACTCGTGTTGAAAGATGAACTCATGTTGAATTACTAGGTGTTCATTTGAAGGAATGAACTCCTGAGTTCATCAGACAGAATGAACTCCGCACAAAAAATAAGTAGGAAATTTAGTTTAGTTTTATTAGGAGTTCATCAGATAGAATGAACTGCTACAAAAAATAAGTAGGAAATTTAGTCTGGTTTTTATTAGGTGTTCATTTGAAGGAATGAACTCCGGAGTTCATCAGATAGAATGAACTGCTACAAAAAATAAGTAGGAATTAACACGGAAGGGTACTTTGGTCCATTTAATATTTTTAAATAATTATGGACCAAATGGAAAAGGTGATTTCTGAAAGGACCAAACCTGACTTGGGACCACCTAAAAAAGGACCAAACGATATTTTTCCCTTTTTTATGATCTTGAAAAACTCTTGTAAGGTTCCCAATTTCCTAAATTGGCTTTCTTATTATATGTATTGAGGTTAGCCTCTTTTCCGAAGAAAAAAAAATGCGGATTGCATGTGTGGATTATTCTATAAACTAGTTTGAAACCCGTGCTATGCACCGGGATTGCCGATATCTCTTACACTGTTGGTTCATGTCCACTAGGGCGGGGCTCCCCCGCACCTGTCCTAATGAATGCTGTAATAAGATATTATAGAATTACTATCCAACATATTGACAATTAACAGTTAAAACTTTCTAATAATCAAATGTATAATACTATTATTATAATATAAAGATCTCACATGATTTTGAAAATTAACTTCAAACAATCTAATAAAACATTAATCCTGGTTCTCATATTAATACTAGCTGTACACTTTGCAATGGTGGTGAGGAATCTCTAACACATCTTTTTATGACCTGTTACTTTGCCAAACAGGTTTGGATGCACTTCAATTTTAGTATGGAGTATGTGGTCGAAAATAGTAGTACTTTTTATGATTGGCTAAATTCCTGGTTCTCTTGCACTAATAGTAATGGTTTTGTGTTGCAATGGCCTGAATTTTGCAGTATCATTACCTGGCACATCTGGAAATCCAAATGTGATTGGGTTTTTAGAAAGGAAAAACAAAATAGTGCGGCTACGGCGAATAAGATAGTTAAATTTATAAATAGATTTTCTTCTATTGCAGCCCCGAGTTACAATATTTTTCAAACTTTATGTTATAATCCTATGAATGATGACTGTTTGAACATATGTACTCCTGATAACAGAAATATGGGAACAAAAATGGCTTACAGATTCAGTATAGACTTGACTATGATGAATCCTACTTCTTCTTCAGGTATTGGCATAACACTTACAGATTATACAGGTTACACAATTGAAGTCAGGGGAACTACCTTCAACTGCAACACTAGAGTAGAGAGGATTTAGAAAGAAGACGAGCAGAAACAACTTTCCATTGGGCAACATAATGGAGCGGTCATGAAGTAGCTTTCCAAAGTGATTCCCTTGCCTACTTTGATGCTGCTTAAAGGAATGTTTTTTTTTTTGAAGGTAACCAGTTTATATATTTATTTAGTTGATGGTTACAATTCTCGGGTAGGTGACTCCCATCCTATCATTCAGTACAATTTGTTGGAGAAAAGGTGGGCAAATGTGTTCCCAGCTGGTTGTTGGTGCAGCCGTTATGTGTTGTAGTTGATCTTTAACCGCTCTATTTGCCAATTCATCCGCTGCTTGGTTTGCCTCTCGTAGAGTGTGTGTGCTTTTGTGGCATGGGATACCATATAGATGTCTTTGAATTTCCATTATCAGTTGGTGAAGATACCACGGTTTTGGTTGTTGGGATTGTAGCAGAGTGACTAGTGCCTGTGAGTCTACTTCGAACCAGATTCGTGTCCATTGATGTTGGGTTGCCATTCTTACCGTAATGAGTAGTCCCCATGTTTCTGGTAATATTGAAGTTGTGATTCCTAAGGGTGGTGCCATAGCTTTTAGTACGTTCCCATCCTCGGTTCTGCATATGATGCCTTCTCCCGCTGGTCCCGGATTTCCTTTTGAAGCTCCATCAGTATTTATTTTTATCCATTGTAGTTCCGATGTAATCCATCCGATGTAGATAGTTGTCGATGTAGGACTGTTTTGTTGTTGTTGTCGATGTGTTGTTGGGCCATTTGCGATGATTGGTGCTGAGTGTTGTTGTGCCCACTGGTATTCTTCGAACAGTACCAAAATGGTTTGGTATGTCTGTGAAGGAGTTTGTTGTTGCCTTTTGTATACTTTTGCATTTCTTGCCAACCAGATGTGCCATATTGTGAACCCAAACAGTGTTTTAGTCAGTGGTGAGTGGTTTGGAGATAGCACCTCATTGATGTTGGTGGGGCATGCCAGATTGTTTGTTGTAGAGCCCTGTTGTTGCAGTTGTCCTTGTCCTCTTCTTCCATTGTTGTTGTTGTTACCTTGCTGATGTTGTTGATAGTAATTTGGACTTCTTGCTAGGTGTGTGATGATGAGCTGCCATATTACTTTGGAGTTGTTGCATTAAAAAATTAGGTGTTCCTCTGATTCCTCTTGGTGATTGTACTTTCCACAAGAAAAGTCTGATTTTTGGTGGACATTGCATATTCCATATTGATTTGTAGTCCACTGGGGTTTGGTGTTGGGTTTGGTTTTGTTGGGGGTTTGTATTTTTTGGGTTGAGTAGCATGTATCCTGATTTTGAGGTGTAATTCCCATTTTTGGAGAAGGGCCAGATGGTTTGTCTTTTGTAGGTTCCATTGGTAGGTATATGCTGATGATACATTGACCCAATTG